>WBNM01042594.1:14539-55219 GCA_013399055.1 Ramphastos sulfuratus | reverse complement strand
ACAGGCCCCACCACCTGGCCATGGAGGTGGTACAGGAGGGACAGGATGGCATTGAGAGGTTCTATCACCTGCTTGTGGCAGGTGGCATGTGGGGACCCTGCATGGCATCAAGGGGTCCTACCACCTGCCTGTGGAGGTGCAATGTGAGAGGGACAAATTTAACCATGTGCCCCTGGCACTGAGGGGTCCTATCACATCCTCGTGGAGGTGGCATATGGGGACACTGGATGGCATCAAGAGATCCCAACTCGTGCCTGCAGAGGTGTAATGGGACACACACACACAAGTCTCACCACCTGACCATGGAGGTGGCATGGGGATGGCATCAGGAGGTGCCATCTGCCTGTGGAGGTGGCATTGGGGGGGACGGGAATAAGGTGACTCTCTGACAGCAAAGCACAGGCAGCAGCCTGAGACCCTCCCTCCCTGAACCCCAGCACCAGTGACCCCCCTCAGCACCCTGCCTGTGCTCCCAGCCCAGGGCCCTGAGCCTCCACCCTGCAGAGAGCACCCTGGGCTCTTGGCATGCACCTATCAGCTCAAGGGGGTCTCAGGAGGGGTCCCTCCGTCCAAACCCCAGGTGTGGGGCAGCTGCCCCTGCAAGGTGCAGCCCCTCCCCAGCTGGAAACATCTCCTGCGGCTGCCCTGTGCCCGATCCCACGCAGCTCTCAGCCCTCTCCCAGCCTCTCACTGCACGGGGTGGTGACAGAGGTGACAGCGGTGATAGAGGTGACAACAGTGACAGCGGTGACAGAAGTGACAGAGGTGACAGCGGTGACAGAGGTGACAGCGAGGGGCTGGGAATGTTTTGGTGTCTGTGTCTCCCTGACCGTTTCTGGCGTGGGGCTGTGCCCCCGGCCGGGGTGAGGGTGCAGAGGGCAGCTGGGGGGCAGCAGCCACACTCCAGCCAGGAGCTGCCTGCATCCCAGCTTGGCTTCCCCCTCTCCCCACAGAGCCAGACTGGATTTGTGCTGGAGGACGGGGTTTGGGGTCCTTCCTCATCTCCCTGGAGCCTTCCTCCTCCTCCTCCTCACCTGTGGTTAGCCTTCAAAGGCTGACCTCTTTCCTGTGTTACAGTGAACCTCACTTCAGTGCTTCCTGTTCTCACGGTGTGGGGGGGGGGGTGTCAGGGCTTGTGGAGGTCCTGTGTCCCCGCTGGGATGGGGGACATGCCCCCAGACTGATGCCACACTCACCTTCTCACCCCCTGACTCACCCTGGCATCACAGCTCCCCTTTAATCCCACCTTTGGGGGACCTCTCTGGGACTTGCTGAGTGGAGAGTGTCAGACCCTGCTGGAGATGGAGCCAGCCCCCTCAGTGTCCCTGGGAGGGGGCGGGGCACAGGAGGGATGTGGGCCATGGGAAATGGGGTGGCTCAGCCCAGTGGGGTACCCACATTTCCCTGTGCCACACAGCCAGTTTGGTCCTCCTTCCCTGCCCCCCTCAGCAAATTGCTCCTACTGTTTCCAGTTTTAGTCCCCGGTATTTTAGTGGTGAGCTGCTGTGGGCACTGCCTCCTGCCCACCACCCTGGCATCATGGCTGCCTGGCAAAGAGCTCCCTCATCCCAGGAAGGGATGCACAGCCCGAGCAGGCTGGGGGGGGTGAGGTGTGCCCCATGGATCCATCCAGTCTGCACCCTTCCACCACGCTTCTCACAGCTCCTTGGGATCCATCCTGCACCTCCCATCTCCCTGCGGCACTCAGCATTGCTCCATCTCCCTCCGTGGGCACCCTGCCGAGACTGAGCACCCCGGGGTGCCTGCTCCGTCTCCTTCACCCCCGCCAGGCACCACCCGGTGCCGGTTCCTTCCCTCCTCTGGGGAGGGCTCCAACTTCTGCATTGGCTGCAGCTGGTTTCGCTGCCGCCGGCTTCGCCTTAAAGCCGGGAGCCGGTGCCGGGCGCTGGGGCGGCCAGGATGGGTTGGGAGCTTTGCTGCTGCGTGGTCGCTACGCTCTGCGCTGTCATCTGGGGTGAGTCTGTGGCCTCCCGGTACTGTCCCTGCTGGGGGCATCCAGGGGTAGGTGCTGGGGGGCACCCAGGCAGGTCTCACCTGCGGAGCAGCAGCCTGGGCAAGGAGGTTTCTTGTTTTGGGATCCTCAAATTCGCAGTTACCGGAAGAGAGAGGAGAGTTGAGGCGACAAAGAGGTGGGGGATGTGCCTTGAGGGCTTGGCAGGGTTTGGGGAGGGGAGGAAGATAAGGCTAAGTGGGCTTTAGGATAAGGAAGATGAGATTTAACCCCTGCACAAGCCCAAGCTATGTCCCTGCTTTTGCTGCCTGCAAAGTGAGGGCAGGCCAGGCAGGCAAGCTGGCACCAGAGGTAGCAGGAGGAGACAGGGGTGGCAGAAGAGACTGTGCCCCCACGGGACCCCCTTCTGGGGCAGCTGTAGAGCTCAGCATGGCTGTGGGGCTGCTGGATCCATCGCTGCTCCTCCTGCCCTGGGGAACTGTCCCTGGGTGCCCAGACTCAGTGTGGTGGACACTCATGGGGCATGCTGGTGCCATGGTTTGGGGTGCAGAGCAGAGCCAGGTCTGGTGCCAGCTTCCTGGGGAGAAGGAACAGGCATTGCTGGCTCCATGCCCCCAGCAGGGTGGAAGAGGCTGACAGAGAGAATGCCCCAGTGCCAGTGGCAGGTGTGTTGGCGTGGGGTTGCACAAGCTGGGAGCCCGTAGAGAGCTTGGGCAGCTCACTGGGAGATGCCAGACAGGACTCGGCAGCTGCCTGGAACCCCTCAGCCATGCCCTGCTTGTCAGGAGACAGTTTGGCTGCATCCTCCCTTGGAAACATCACCCGAAGCCATGCCCACCAGCCCACACTTCCCATGGGGACAAACGGCAGCTGGGGTGCCCTGGGGATGTGACACCGGCAGGTCGTGGCATGGTGCTGACCCTGGGAGGGCATCACAGCGCGTTGGCATCCTTTGCTTGTGCCACTGGTGGGCTTTTGGAGCTGCTTTCAGCCAAGCTCCCACCTCCTCATTCAGGAGGGGCTGCAGGGATGGGGAGCATAGGCTTGGGCAGCCTCCTGCCCTGTGCCAGGCTCACCCATGGTAGGGGATGTCCCTCATCACCCTGCTGATCCCTGCCCCTCTCTGTCTTTCAGGACAGGACCCTGGGCTGTCCCGCCCAGCCCCTCACTTCGGCTCCATTTACCACATCAGAGGTAACAGGACCCCCCTCCCCCGACCCTTGTCATGGGGGAGGGGGTGGAGGGGGCTGAGACTGGCTAGGACCAGGCCATCCCAGTGCCAAACTGGGGCAGCTTCCCACAGCTGGGTGGGTGCCTCTCCCTGACCCAGCACCCACGGGGACAGCAGCTTGGTCAGCTGAGGGTCTGGGGATGCTGGGAGGAGCTTGGGGAGCAATGTTGGATGCTGAAGCCTTGGGGCTGACCCAAGTCCTGTGGTGGGGGTCACCCACAGGTGTCATTCACCTGCCCTACGCCGAGATCGAGGAGCCCTTCGAAGCTTGGTACAATGAGACAGGGAACAAGAGCAGGATCCAGTACTATGGGGGTAAGCAGCTGGGCACCCCTCTGCTCTGGGTCGCTTCCACCCCTGTGCCAAGGCAGCACATGGACAGGGGCACCATGCCCTCTGTGCTGGTACAGGGCAGGTGATAACCTACCAGCTGGCAGAGGTGAAGCCCTACGGGATGAGGTACAAGATCACCCCAGAGACCACGGAGAAGGAGGTGAATGCCAGGAAGTGCTTCCAGCTGCCTGGCTCCAAGGAGGACGTGGTCAGGGCTCAGAGCGTCCTCCCCAGCCTGGACGGCTTCAAGGTGAGGAGCACCGGAGCCTGGGGTCAGGCTGCTGCCTGCAGCACTTGAGGCTCCATACAGGGGCACTGTGCAGCTGGAGGTGCCCCAAACCATCCTGGGGGTGCAGGGTGCTGGGATGGGCCAGGACAGGTCCCCACAGCCTCGGGCACAGGCAGGGTCACCTCTCCGCCCGCGCGGGGCCGGACTCAAGGCTGCTTCCCAAAGCAGCACCGTGCTGGGACGTGTCACAGCCCACACAGCTGGGCAAGTCCTGGCACATGACACAGCTCCTGTCGGGCCCCAGTCTCGGGCAGGGATGGCTGCAACAGGAGGGGTGCAACACGTGAGGGGTGGGGACAAGCTGGCACTGAGCTGGGCACCGAGCTGGACCCCAGAGCTGGTGGTTGGGAAAAGAGTCCAAGGGGCACATGGTAGGATGAAAGGAAATGGCCTCAGGTTGTCCCAGGGCAGGTGGAACAATGTCTGTCGCTTGAAGGTTGTCCAGGCCTGGCCCAGGCTGCCCAGGACAGGTGCAGTCTCCATTCCTGGAGGGGTCTCGAAGCCATGGAGATGTGGTGCTGAGGGCCATAGGTTGGTGGTACCCTGGCAATGCTGGACCAGTGGTTGGACTTGATGACCTTAAGGGTCTCCTGCAACCAAACCTTGGGGCCAGACACTCCTCAGTGGTGCCCAGGGACAGGACAAAGGGCACCAAGCACAAACTGGAACCCAGGAAGTTCCATCTGAGTAGGAGGAGAAACTTCTTTGGTGTGAGGGTGCAGAGCCCTGGAGCAGGCTGCCCAGAGAGGTTGTGGAGTCTCCTTCTCTGGAGAGCTTCCAACCCCCCTGGCCACTGTGCTCCTGGGCAAGCTGCTGTGAGTGCCCTGCTGGAGCAGGAGGGTTGGGCTGGGTGGGCTCCAGAGGTCCCTTCCAGCCATGCTGGGTTCTGTGATAATGATTCTATCCTGCTGTGTAGTTGCTGGGTCTGACCCAAGTGCCCAGCAGAGGCTGGTGCAAGGAGCTGCATGTGCCCTGGTAGCAGAGGGGCTGGGTGAGGAGGAGTGCTCAGGGTAGGGTGGTGCAGGGTCACCATCCAGAGCCCCCCTCCTCAACGCTGTGCCCCCCCAGTTCCTGCGGGAGGAGTACCACCAGGGCCAGTACTGCGCCGTCTGGCAGAACATCACCCACTGGGCACAGAAGAAGAACATCTACACCCTGTGGGTGACCAATGCCAGCTGCGGGGTGGCTCCTGTGCGCTACGAGATGCGAGGCTACAACAGCCTGCTGGGCTCCCACTACGACAAGTACGAGATCACCTACAGCCACTTCGACAACAGCTTCCCCCCCAGCGTCTTCGACCTCCCTGCCAACGGTGGGTTGGGTCGCTGGGTTGCCCCTCNCTGGACACACTCTTCCTAATGCCCCCAGGATCCCATTGGCCTTCTTGGCCAAAAGGGCACATTGCTGTGCCATGGATGTTCTCCAGCAGCACTCCCAGCTCCCTCTCCACAGGGCTGCTCCCCAGCAGATCACCTCCCAACCTGTACTGGTGCAATTATTATTCCTCCTCAGGTGCAGGACTCTGCAACTTGTCCTTGTTGAACCTTATTTGGTTCCTCTGTGCCCAGGTCTGGCTGGATGACTGCACAGCCTGCAAGTGGACCAGCCAAGCCTCCCAGTTTGGCATCATCAGCAAATTGCTGAGCAGACTCTGTCTGTCTGTCTGTGCCCTCATTAATGGCATTGATGAAGATCCTGCCCCTGGAGCTCAGGGTCATGGCATCTCCCCTTCCTCCAGAGACAAAGCAGTGCGGGTTGCTGCCCGGGAGCGTGGCGGAGCACAGGCTGCTGGCAAACCCCATGGAGGACCTGGTGGGGCGGCAGCAGCCCCGGGCCCATGAGGTCTTCCACGAGTACCGCAGGAGGCTGGGCCGGCGCTACGGCTCGGCACGGGAGCTGCAGCACAGGCAGAGCATCTTCGTGCACAACATGAGGTACGGCCCGGGCACGGCCACAGCCCCCCCGGCACTGCTCCAGCCTCGGGACCAAGAGGCTGCAACGCTGCCACCACTCTGGTGTTGGGCAGCAGCAGCTGAAGAGGTGTGCCCAGGTGGCCAAGAAGGGCACCAACATCTGGGTCTGGATCGGGGACAGTGACCAGCAGGAGCAGGGACCCCCATCCCTGGGAGGGGTTTCAAAGCTGTGGAGATGTGGTGCTGAGGGCCATGGTTTGGGGGTGCCCTGGCAGTGCGGGGAGAATGGTTGGGCTGGATGACCTTAGAGGTCTCTTCCAGCCCAAAGGATCCTGTGATCCTGTGCCCCCTGGGGCTGGGCAATGGTGGCAGAGCCGTGGCTGGGGGTGGTGGCAGGTGGCTGATGCTGTGCCCACACCGTGGCAGGTTCGTGCACTCCAGGAACCGTGCGGCACTCTCCTACACGCTGGCACTGAACCACCTGGCAGACCGCACGCCCCGGGAGCTGGCAGCCCTGCGGGGCCGGCGCCGCAGCGGAGTGCCCAACACCGGGCAGCCCTTCCCCAGCCACCTCTACAGTGGCATCATCCTGCCCGAGAGCCTCGACTGGCGCATGTATGGTAGGTGTGGGGCTGGGGGCACAGGCACCCTCACAGCCCTGTGGCCCCTGCTCTGCTCAGCAGCTGGAAGATGGAGGAAGGGTTCAGCCAGCAAGGGGCATCTCAGCTGGCACTTGACTCTCAATCGCAGAATGGTTTGGGTCGGAAGGGGCCCTTGGATGTCACCGTGCCCAACCCCCTGCAGCCAGCAGGGACACCTCCAGCTAGAGCAGGTTGCCCAGGGCCACATCCAGTTTCACCTTGGATGTCTCCAGGGATGGGTCCCCCCATGCCCCAGGGCAGCCTGCCCCAGGATCTCACCATCCTCTTGTGCAGAACTTCTGCTGATGTCCAACCTGAATCTGCCCTGCCCCAGTTTCAAACCCTCGCTCCTTGTTCAGGCTGGTGCCCCAGATGTGAGGTGGTGCCACATCTGGCTTTCCCATGTCCCCATCAGCTGGGAGTGACACCCCCAGAGCTCCCCCAACCCAAGGGCTGAGGTCCCAGAAGTTTGCTGCTGCCCTCACCCCCCTGTCCCCTGGCTGCGCTGCCTCTGGGAGCATGACTGAGTTCCGCCTCAGTTTCCCTCCCACTTGCCCTCTTCCCCTGGTGCCAAGTCCTCGTCTCAGCTCCTGTCCTGCTGTCCCCAGGTGCTGTGACCCCTGTGAAGGACCAGGCTGTCTGTGGGTCCTGCTGGAGCTTCGCCACGACAGGTGCCATGGAGGGTGCCCTCTTCCTCAAGGTGAGAGTGGAGTGGAGAGTGTAGGGGTGGCCAAGGTGCCCTGGGGGTGCCCATCCCCGTGCCAGCAGTGTGTGCCCCACACAGACCGGCGTGCTGACCCCCCTGTCCCAACAAGTCCTCATTGACTGCTCCTGGGGCTTCGGGAACTACGCCTGCGACGGGGGTGAGGAGTGGAGAGCCTATGAGTGGATCAAGAGGCACGGAGGCATCGCCAGTGCTGAGTCCTATGGCACCTACAAGGGACAGGTGAGGGCAGCAGTGTCCCTGCTGGGGTCACCTTGGCCTTTGGATGTGCCCTCTAGGGCTCTAAAGCCACTGTGGGGCTGGTCAGGATGGGTCAAACATGGGAACAGGCTCTGCAGATGGGCACAGCTCCCCCCGAGGCTCCCTGTGCTTCGAAGCTGAACCCAAAGCCAAGCCTCGGGGCTCAGCTGGGCGCTTGCATCACCACTGCCTCAGTTTCTCTTCTTGCAAAACAGGGACAAGGCTCCTCCACCCATGGGTGGTGTCCGGGGTCCCTCCATAACCTGGGGGGCAGGGAGGCAGCTGCTAGAGGCAGGCAACAACCCCCAGGGCTTTGTGAGCAGAGCCAGCTCCTGGTGCTGCATATGGGCAGCCAGGGGCATGTTCCTACGATGGTGGGCAGGGGACCAGAGAGGGGTCAGAGCCAGGATGCTGCCACAGCCTGAGCTGGGACATCAGAACAGAGCTGCAGAGGGACAGCAAAGGTCCCCAGTGAGGGGACCTGGGTGCACCTGATGACACAGTGCCCCCTGTCCCTGGGTGCCACAGAATGGCCTGTGCCACTACAACCAGTCTGAGATGCTGGGCAAGATCAGTGGCTACGTCAACGTCACCTCGGGCAACATCACAGCTGTCAAAGCTGCCATCTACAAGCACGGCCCCGTGGCTGTCAGCATCGATGCCTCACACAAGACCTTCTCCTTCTACTCCAATGGCATCTACTATGAGCCCAAGTGTGGTGAGTCGGGGGGGCACATGGGGCACGGGAGCACCTGGGTGCCCAGGGAGCTGCCAGGATCCCTGAGACCCACTCTTCATTGAGCAGCTTGGGCAAGGAGGGGAGGAGGGAACCAATCTGCTGGCAGCCCTAGGAGCAAGGATGCCCTTGGCACAGGGATGCCCTCAGGACAGGGATGTTCTCCAGACTTAACCCACCTCTGCCACGCTGTGCTCTGCAGCAAACAAGTCAGGGCAGCTGGACCACGCAGTGCTGGCCGTGGGCTACGGCGTCCTGCAGGGGGAGACCTACTGGCTGGTCAAGAACTCCTGGTCCACCTACTGGGGCAACGATGGCTACATCCTCATGGCCATGAAGGACAACAACTGTGGCGTGGCCACCGAAGCCACCTACCCCATCCTGGCCTGAGCCACCTCTCAGCCCTTCAGGGGGAGCCTTGCTGATGCTCTTGCCACCCATCTGAGACCAGCCCTTCGGAGTGAGCCAAGGACAGGGTTGGACAGGGTTGCTGGAGAAGGGACCCAGCTGTGGCCTTGCCAATAAAGACCCTGGAAAACCACTGCATGCTGGTTGCTTGCACTGCAGGGTGTGCCCATGGCACCTGAGGACACGACTTGGTGGCCACGGTGGTGCTGGGTTGGATTACTGATTGAGCCTCATGGGCTGCAGTCATGCTAAGGACATCCCATCCCAGCCCATCCCCAAGTCCACGAGCTCTGGGTGGGCTGAGCTTGCCAGGCTGAGCCATCTTCTGCTGAGGGCTGCAGGCTGCAGCTGGCTCTGGAGTCTTTGCCCCTCACCCTGCCCTGAGCTGTCCTGGCCGTGGCGTTTCCCTCCGGGGGCAGCTGCTCTCCAGCACAGAGCTTTGTGCAATGCCAGGTGGCCAGAAAGTGCTCTGCAGCCCGAGAACTTGGCTGCTTTTCAGCGCTGGATGAATTATCTGTGAAAAGCTCTCGGAGCTCACACAAACCAAGGTAATTGCTCAGAGAGGAGGAAAGGTGGAGAGAGTCTGGACAGGGAAATATTAGCTGTGAGCAAGCCATGAAGGATGTCAGAGGACAGCAGCTAGAGCAAGCTTCCTTTGGCAACTTCTTGACTCCTAAATGCTCCAGACGACCCAAAGGGGGGGTGTGGGGGGTGTGTGAGAGAGAGAGCAAGAAGGACACTGAGGGGCTGGAATGGGTCCAGAGAAGGGTAGCAGAGCTGTGCAGGGTCTAGAGCAGAAGTCTGGTGAGGAGCAGCTAAGGGAGCTGGAGAAAAGGAGGCTAAGGGACACCTCATTCCTCTCTGCAGCTCCCTGAGAGGCTGGAGCCAGGTGGGGGTTGGGCTCTCCTCCCTAGGAACTAGCAATAAGATAGAGAGGAAATGGCCTCAAGCTGCTCCAGGGGAGATTTAGGTTTGGACATCAGAAGAAAGTTCTCCACTGAAAGGGTTCTCAAAGCCTGGCACAGGCTGCTCAGGGAAGTGGCTGAATGCCCACCCCTGGAGGTGTTCAGAGAGGCAGAGATGTGGTGCTGAGGGCCATGGCTCACCCCCAGGCTGGGCACTTAAGAGCATGGTTGAACTGGAGGATCTCAAAGGGCTGCTCCAACTGAGCATTCTGTTCTGTGAGCTGCCAACACTCCTTCACCCACCTGGGGTTCTGGAGCTGGGACAGGACAGAGCTGGGTGTTTTTCTTAGAGGAAAAAGACTCCTGTGCCAGCCCTGAGGCTTTAGGATGGCAAGGGCCACGATGCAGGGGGCAGCCAGCGCACTTCTGCTGGTAGCCAGAGCCTTTTGGGGGCACAAATTGGGTCTAACACACTCAGCACAGCCTCCCGAGCTGTGCAGGGCTGAGGCTGTGCTGCAGGAGCAGGGAGGCTGCGGCTCGGAGTGTTCCTTTCTGCCCTTCCTGCAGTAGCAGCCTCACAAATGCTCTGTCTTAGCCAAATGCTTCTCCCCTGTCGCCCGTGGCTGCTCTGGCACGTTTGCTGTTCAAACCAAACCATTCCTCTTCCCCGCAGCTCCAGGGATTTGCAGCTCCCCCTCCCCTCCCCCTCTGGCATTCAGCAGGGTTTGGTTTCTCCTAGCAGACCGCTCACGGCACTTCGTTTTTTCCAGGTGTGCCGTCAAGAATCCCTGAGAGCTGGGGCAGCCCCAGCCCCCCACCTCCCCCACACCTCCAACCCTCTCCTTGGAGCATCCCAGCCCTGAGCAGCGAGCAGGGCTTGTTCGCAGCCATCCAACGCCTCTGCCAAGCTCTGCCTTCTGCTTCCACCGCCCGAGATTTCCCAATCCCCACCCAGCAGCCAGCTCCACTCAGCCCATTCCCCGCCACGAAGCGTTTCTCCCACACGCAGCACATTTGCCCGGTGATTAGAGGCAGCCCCCGAGGTAGCCAAGCACAGCAGAATTTGGGTTTAATATGCACACCCACGCAGCCCCCTGCAGCCCAAGGCACTCCCCCGGCCCTCCTTGGGAGAGCTGCAGCCAGCAGCTCGCGTTTCAGCTCCAACACTTGCACAAGGGCTGGGAATTCTCTGTCATCTGCTGGAAGAAAAGGTGGGGAAAGAAGTTTCCCAAAGGTTTCAAGGCATTCCTTAAGGTCGGAGAGAGGGGAGGGGGTGGGAGCACAGGAATGTCAGGCAGGAGAAGCAGCAGCTCAGGCTGCTGTGGGTTTCGACAGCTCTGAGCAGTTGCTGCCCTTTATTCATGCATCTGGCAGCTGCAGAATCAGCTTTGAACTCCACAACGCTTCAGTTCCCCTACTTTGTTCGGGCAGGCAGCAGCTACTCAAGCACTCAGCACCCATTTCGTGTCTCACCTGCACCAGTACAGGTGAGGGGGACCTGCTGGGGAGCAGCTCCAAGGAGAAGGACCTGGGAGTGCTGTGGACAAGATCCTTATGAGCCAGCAATATGCCCTCACGGCCAAGGGCAGCGAGTCCAGGGGAGTTCTCCTCTTCCCATAGTGAGCCCACAGCTGGAGTGCTGGGCACATGTGGTACAGGACGAGGCTGAGCCTTGCCAGTGGTGCCCAGGGACAGAGTGAGTGGCATCAGGCACAAACTGGAAGCCAGGAGGTTCCATCTGAGTAGGAAGAGAAACTTCTTTGGTGCGCAGGTGCTGGAGCCCTGCAGCAGGCTGCCCAGAGAGGTTATGGAGTTTCCTTCTCTGAAGAGCTTCCAACTCCCCCTGGCCACTGTGCTCCTGGGCAAGCTGCTGTGGGTGCCCTGCTGGAGCAGGAGGGTTGGACTGGGTGGTCTCCAGAGGTCCCTTCCCACCCCTCTATGCTGGGGCTCTGTGAACATGACTTGATGAAAAAACTGCAATCAGTGTGTGCACAGGGGATGATCTGCCCTTGCTGCTGCAACTCCAGTCCAGTCTGAAATGAACTTTCCCAGTGTCTGGAGCTGGGAATTCCAGCACCCAAGCTGTGGTGTAAATACACTGAGCTGTGGTTTGCAGCTCTGACCCTGCCTCACAGCAGAAGCAGATCCACCCATGCAAATCATCCTCTTGGCTGGGCCTGGCACTTGCAGATGAGCAGCTGCTCTAGCAGCAGGCCAGCAGCTGGAGTCAGTGCAAAGGGGGAAACAAGTTCACATGAAGGTTTTCCTTTTGCTGCAGACACTACCTCCTCCCTCATTCTGCCTTTTCCTCCAATTCTCTTTCCCTCAACCTTTCAGGCACTGTTTTCCCTCTGCCCTGCCTCTGTCTCCAGCCCTTGTGGCTCTATTCCCGAAGTAGAGGCAACTCCTCCTCCTCCCCAGTTTTCTCCTCCCTTCATCCCTTCACCCACCTCTGCTGAGGCCTTCCTCACCTGCCCTGCCCTAACCAAGCCTCTCTTCCTCCTCTGGGCTTGCACAT
Organism: Ramphastos sulfuratus; assembly: GCA_013399055.1. Taxonomy (NCBI): domain Eukaryota; kingdom Metazoa; phylum Chordata; class Aves; order Piciformes; family Ramphastidae; genus Ramphastos; species Ramphastos sulfuratus. The sequence goes on along the minus strand of WBNM01042594.1, from coordinate 43,309 downwards.
TCCCCTCACATACACAGCTTCTCTTCACCTTGTACAGGTTTAACCTTACCACCTCTAATCTTCACCATTCTCTCAGCCATGGCCCAGCTCAGTCTCTACCCTCAGCCAGCCACTTCCCTGGCCCAGGCCGGCCCAGCTCGACTCCTTCCCCTGGCTCAGGCCTACCCTACCCTGGCCCATCTGAGCCCCTTCTCTCGGCCCTGACCCGACCCATCTGAGCTCCATGCCTTGGCCTTAGCCCGACCCAGCTCATCCATTTCCCCCGGCCGCACCTCACTTCCGGGCCGGTGCCGCAAGGCATTGTGGGGCAGCCCCAACCCTGCGCGATCTCGCGCGACCGCGGGAGGGGCGGGGCAAGCGCATCACCGTTGCTCGCGTGACGTCACCGCCGCCCCTTCCTCTCTGCCTCGCCCCGCCTCCCCAGCCGCGAGTGACGGCAAATTGACCTATAAGAAGCGTCTCAGGCGAGAGTGATGTGGACATTGACCAATGGCGAGGGGAAGGAGCGACGGGACGGGGCGGGGCGGGGCCGCACGACCGGAGCGGGCCCGGGGCGGGCCCGGGGCGGGTTGGGCCGCGCCTCCCCTGTCAGCGGGGCGGAAGGATGGCGGCGCTCTACGCCTGCACCAAGTGCCACCAGCGCTTCCCCTTCGAGGCGCTCAGCCAGGGCCAGCAGCTCTGCAAGGTCCGGGGCGGCCAGCGGGACCCGGGGCGGCCGCGGGAGGCCCTGGGCGATCGGGGTCTGTCTGAGAGGGGCGGGGGGCTCCGAGGCGGTGAAGGGCTGCGTGTGAGGCAGTGAGGGTGGGGGGAGTGGGGGTTGTGAGGGGTCTGGGGGCTTCGAGAGGAACTGAGGCTGAATGGAGTGAGGGCAGGGAGTGTTCGCGAGGGGCCTGGGACCTTCTAGAGGGGCTTGGGGGTCTTTGCGGGGTATTTACGGGGTGGTCCTGGGAGCACCTATTTGGTCTGGGGCACCGAGGGAGCTGAGGGTAGAGGCCAGGCAGCTGTGGGCTGTTTAGGGGGGAGCCTGGCAGCAGGAGAGGAAGGTTGAGTGGGCTGGAGGTGTGGGGGTAGCTGCTAGAGCCTGGGAGCAGTCAGGGGCTGTGGTATTGAGGAGCTGCTTTTTGGCCGGGGTACCTGAGAGCATCGAAGGCTGTTTGGGTATCCGGAGGGTATATTGGAGAGAGGGCTGCTGGAGGGGAGGTGCTATTCATGAGGGGTGGCCTAGCAGCAGCTAAAGGGTCGTTTCTGAGGGAGGCTGTCAGCAACAGGAGAGGCCTGTGGCGTTTAGGGGATGTTTGAGGTGTTTGGGAGGGTCTGGGGACGTTTGAGGAGGGTCCCACAGCGTCTTGAAGGAGGGAGGTGGGTTTGGGGAAGCAATCTGATTGAGTGGGGCAGTTTGCACTGGGAAGGAGGAGATCAGGGTTGAGACAGGGCAGGAAGTGAAGCAGCCTGGGACTGCTGATGGGGAAAAGCAGGGGAGCACAGGGGAACCTCTGAGGCAAGGGGTGAGAAGGGAGTGGGGCTGGAGGCTTTCCAGGCACAGGCAGCTGGTGGAGGGCTGAGGTGTGAATAACTGTGGCAGAACTCCCTGTGCCTGCCTGGGGAGGTGAGGACAACCACTGTGACCCTTGTCTGGGGGGGTGGCTGGGCACAAATAATCCCTTGTTAGGATCCTCAGTTTGCTTCTGGCTCACCTGTGACACACCACTGCTGTCACCTTCCTCTGCTCCTGGCCCATGACTGTACAGGGAGGAAATGTTCAGTGTGATGAGTGTCCAGGGGAGCAGAGGTGGGGGGGTGGGTCTGGGACTTGAGGATGAAGGCTGCAGCTCACCAAAGGCTTCTGTTGTTGCAGGAGTGCCGGATTGCACATCCCATTGTTAAATGCACCTACTGCAGGACAGAATTCCAGCAGGAGAGGTAATGCCTGGGCACAGTAGCATCTGCTTCAGAGCAGGCAGACCCAGGGAGTGTGTCCACACCTGCCCTGACTGAGCCTTGGCCTGTAGTTCAGTGCTGGGGACCTTTGGCCTCCTTCAGTAGCCAGTGGGCAGGTCCCTGTGCCTCTGGGGTGTCCTTACAACTGCACCTTTTGCTTGGCTTTTGTCTTTGGGCAGGACTCCTCCCTCTGCCAGTGAAGGATCTAAGTGCCTCTTCCCACAAGTTTCCTTCTTACCTGATTGCTGGTTCCCAGAGTTAGCTGTGACTTTTCAAACTGAACTCCTGCCAGCTCTGTAGCTTAGAGGAAGGACAGAGGTGAACCCAGGGATGTTCTTACCTGTATTTGCTGGACAAATCCACCTCTGTGTTGACCTGCCTTAATCTCATCATCCAGAGCAGAGCTCCCTGAACAGCCAGGCTGTCAGCAGTGCTCAGTCACACCCCTTGCCAATTAGACAGTGAGCAGGCTCTTGTGTTTGTGAGGACAAAAACCTGGAGTCACCTGGGGACAGCCTCATTAAAAGATCCCTCCTTGCAGTGCCACCTCTGGGGGAAATCATCCTCAAGCAGACAGGGACAGGAACCTTACCTTGAGCCCAGAGTCCCTGCTGAGGGTGACTGCAGCATTGCCACTGGAGAGAGGAGATAAGGGAGTTGGGATCCTGACCAGAGAGGTTTATTTTCTCTGGAGAGGGAAGGTAGGATCCTGGCCAGCAAGGTGCAGCATTGCTGGGAGGTGCTGATGGGATGTTCTGTGCTCTGGGGAGGTGCTGATGGGATGTTCTGTGCTCTCCTTCGCAGCAAAACCAACACAATATGCAAGAAGTGTGCTCAGAACGTGAAGCTCTATGGCACGGTAAGCAGCAGGCTCCTCACCACCTCCCCTTCCTGTCTTGTCTCTGCTGCTGCAGCCCAGAGCAGTTTAAGGCTCTGCTCTAGCAGCAGGGCTGGTCACTAGCACAGCCCCCTTGGGCAGGAAGCTTCTGCCTTTTTTCCTCTGTTGGTTCAGAAAAGAGCAGCTCTGTATCACCTGGGGTCAGGAGATGAACCATTCTGTGTCCAGTAGAAACAAGACCCCAGGCTGCTGCAGGCATAAGTCTTTTGTTCCTGCTGCTCTGAAATCTGGAGGAGCAGCTGTGGCTGTTGCCAGTTTGGTGATAGGCATTGGCTAAAGATTTCATGGCACTTGATAAATTACTTGGGTGCTATGGCTGGGTGGCAGCAACAGCATGACAGCAGGACAGGGATTGTGCCTTGTGCTGGCCACTGCTGAGGCCACAGCTCAAATTCTGGGGTCAGTTTTGGGCCCCTCACTCCCAAGAAGGGCATCGAGGGGCTGGAGCAGATCCAATGAAGGGCAGCAAACAGGGCTGGGGAAAAGCAGCTGAGGGAGCTGGAGATGTTCAGCCTGGAGAAAAGGAGGCTGAGGGAGACCTCAGTGCTTTCTGGGAGGCTGGAGCCAGGTGGATGTTTGGCTTTTCTCCCAAGGAGCAAGTGATAGACCAAGAGGAAAGTTGCCTCAGGGTTGGCCACGAGGAACAATTTCTGCCTCTTGAGGGTTGTCCAGGCCTGGCTCAGGCTGCTTAGAGCAGTGGTGGAGTCCCCATCCCTGTAGGGGTTTCAGAGCTGTGGCACTGAGGGCCATGGGCTGGTGGTGCCCTGGCAGTGCTGGGGTGATGCTTGGGCTGGGTGCTCTGAAAGGTCCCTTCCTGCCCGTTCTGTGACCGTTGCTGTTCCTGCAGCCCAAGCCCTGCCAGTACTGCAACATCATCGCGGCCTTCATCGGCAACAAGTGCCAGCGCTGCACCAACTCCGAGAAGAAGCATGGACCCCCCCAGGCCTGCGAGCAGTGCAAGCAGCACTGCGCCTTCGACAGGAAGGACGACCGCAGGAAGGTCAGCACGGCGCAGCCTGGCACAGCTGGGGCAGCCTGGCACAGCTGGGTAGCCATGGAGGGCAGCTTGGCACAGCTGGAGCAGCCCGCAAAGGGCAGCCTGGCACAGCAGGGGCAGTCTGGCACAGCCGAGGCAGCCACGGAGGGCAGCCTGGCACAGCTGGGGCAGCCTGGCACAGCTAGGGCAGCCTGCCGCAGCTGGGGCAGCCACAGAGGGCAGCCTGGCACAGCAGGGGCAGCCTGCCGCAGCTGGGGCAGCCACGGAGGGCAGGCTGGCACAGCAGGGGCAGCCTGGCACAGCAGATTCAGCCTGCTGCAGCTGAGGCAGCCACAGAGGGCAGGCTGGCACAGCAGGGGCAGCCTGCTGCAGCTGGGGCAGCCACAGAGGGCAGGCTGGCACAACAGGATCAGGCACAGCCGGGCAGGCTGGCACAGCATGCACAACCACAGCTGCTGGGCAGGCCCTGTTGTGACCGGATAAGGAGGGATGGTTTGAACTCCAAGAGGGAGATTGAGACTGGAGAGAAGGGAGAGATGCTTGACACTGAGGGTGGTGAAAACCTGTCCCAGGTTGCTGGAGAGGTGGGAGATGCCCCATCCCTGGCACCAAGTCAGGTTGTTTGGGGCTCTGAGCAAGCTGCTGTGGTTGGGGATGTCCCTGCCGAGTGCAGGGCTGAACTGGATGGGCTCTGAAGGTCCCTTCCCAGCCAAACCATTGCAGCCTGCCCCATGCCTGCTCTGTGGCTGCTTTGCAGGCCAGAACCATGCCCATGACTTGTGCCTCTCTCTCTTGGTGCAGGTGGATGGCAAACTGCTGTGCTGGCTCTGTACCCTGTCCTACAAGAGGGTGCTGCAGAAGACCAAGGAGCAGTGCAAGCACCTGGGCAGCTCTTCACGGGGCGGCCTGCAGGACAAGCAGCAGTACAGGCTGGGCAGTGGCAGCCACTACAGCAGGTACTGAGCAGGGGCTGGGCACAGAGCCTGCTGGGCACAGCCTGCCGGGCACTCAGCCTGCCTGGCCACTCTGTGCCCAAGATGCATGTTGGGAGCAGCTGGGGCAGTGCTGAGGGCTGCAGGGGTGGGCTGGAGCAGCTGTCCTGTTGAGCAGGATCTGGTCTGAGGGGCTGTACTGGGCTGAGGCTGAGCCTGGCTGGTTCAGGTTCAGCCCCTGGGTTTGTTCACAGCTGGTGAAGTGGGAGGGTGGAAATGGCAGTGTCAAGCCTGAGCTCTCCCCCTGCCTGCTGCTCTGACTGGCATCTTGTGTTCTGTTTGGTTTGGTCTCAGCTACTCCTGAAGGAAGGAATTTGTGAGCCTTGTGCTTGCTCTCAGAACTGTTGTTTGGATGGGTTTGGAGTCGGTGGGGGGAATACTGCTGTACTGCTCTGCCCTGGCCTGGGGGTCCCTCAGGCTCTGACAGAGCATTTCCTCCTCTTCCTAGCCAGAAAACCTTATCCACCTCCTCCATTCAGAACGAGATCCCAAAGAAGAAAGCCAAGTTTGATGCCATATCTGCCAATGGTGACAGGTGAGCTTCTTCAAAGGGCAGCCAGGGCTGGGTGACCTTGTTTGCTGAGGTTCTGTGGGAACAGCAGGAGGCTCCTGGGCCAGAGCAGGGATTTTTGGGCCTAGCACCTGGGCTGGGGCAAGCCTCAGTGTCAGCCTGGAGAAGAACAGGCAGCATTAGCAGCTTCTCAGAACCTGGCAGACACTTAGGGTAGGTTTGCAGAGGCCCAGGCCACGCCGCTTCTGTAGCTGCTGGAAGAGGACCTGCCTGGTGCCTGCAGCCAGCTCAGCTCTGTCCTCCAGCTGCAGTTGCAGGGATGGGAGGGTGCAGAGTGGAGCTCTGCAGGTGTTGTGCTTTTGGGGCTCTTGGGCTGGTGTGCAGGGAGAGGCTGTCAGAGGAGAGGATGGAGACTCAGCTCCTGCTTCCCCTCCTGCCTCCTGGGGGAGGGACAAGCCTTGTTCAGAAGCCTCCGATCCCACTCTGCTGCCACAGTTGGTGCTGGATGCGTGGGCACCAGCTGCATGTGCAGCAGGATGGGAGCTGGTGGCAGAAGGAGCAGAGTGAGGTGGATTTGGGGGTTTGCTGCTCTGAATGCACATTTTCACTCCTGCCTTTCCTCTCTGGTTCCCAGCGTTCCTTCCTCTCCCGAGATGCTTTGTCCCCCTACCCAGAGTGCCCCATCCACGCTGGCGCAGTGGGCTGCTTCCCACCAGAGTCTTGGTGCCCACCATTGTGCTGTCTCTCAAGGCACTGCCATCCTGAAGTGAGATCACCTCTCCTCTTCTCCCCTCTTGCCCTGCCTCATTCCTGGAGCTGCTCCCTCTCCATGGATCTCTTTGCAAGCAGCAGTGAGTTGGGAGCGCAGGCAGAGCGCAGGCTGCTGAGTGCCAGCAGGGCTGCTAGAGCCACTGCTGAGTGGTGGTAGTGGAGCCATGGAATGGCTTGGGTTGGGAAAGCCCTTTGAGATCCTCCACTCCAAACATTCTCTAGTTCTGCCCAGGCTGGGGCTGACCCATGAGCCTCAGCACCACATCTCTGCCTCTTTGAGCCACCTCCCTGGGCAGCCTGTGCCAGGCTTTGAGAGCCCTTTCAGTCAAAAAGCTTATTCTGATGTCCACTCTAAACCTCCCTGAGGTTGAAGCCTCCCCACACCCTCCTCTCTTCCCCCTGCAGTCAGCCTGCAGCCTGGGTGACAGTGAGGGTCTGCAGCAGCATGGGGTGGGGGGGTGCACAACCAGCACTGCACTGAGACCTGCTCCAGCTTGGGAGCTCTCTGGAGAGCTTCTGACCCTGCCTGGCCCTGTGCTCTTGGGCAAGCTGCTGTGGGTGCCCTGCTGGAGCAAAGAGGTTGGACTGGGTGATCTCCAGAGGTCCCTTCCAGCCCAGCCACGCTGGGATCCTGGGAAAGTCCTGGGCTGTGCTTGAGGCCCCAGATTTGGGCTGAGCTGCACTTTGGGTACTGCTAGAGAAGGTGCAAGGCCCTGCAGGCTTGGATGGGTGTTTGCACCTGGGGGATGTGATGCCACAGGAGGGGCTGCCCAGCCACTCTGAGCCCTCATCACTCACCCTTAGGGCAGACTGCAGGCCCAGAAGGTGACTCTGGCAGCCCCAGGCTCAGAGACTGGCTCTGTGGAAAGCTGGTGGCCCTCCTGGCCCCTCTCCCCACTGGGTGGCAGGGGTGGCTATCACCTTGCCATCTCCACAGGCTGCTGTGCTGCAAGAGCTGCCATGGGGAGAGTTTTCCTTGCTGCTGTGAGCATCTCTTGGCACTCTTCATCACCCCAGGCTGTAGTAGGAGAGAGCTTACTTGGGCACAGGGCTGCTGTGAGGCAGTTTGCTGCTAGCCAGAGGGATGCAGGCAGGCAGCTTCCCCTGCTCTGGGGAGGGATGCAGGCAGGCAGCTTCCCCTGCTCTGGGGCTGCTTCATTCCTTCCCTGTCTCCTCCCCAGCACATTTGCACCGAGTGGCACCTCAGAGCTGCTGGCAGCACCATGCTGGCCCGTGGCAGGTGCTGCAGCTCCACCACCACCCTGCACAGCCTCCACTTGGGAGACTCTGTCCCAGAGCAGCTTCCCAATGGAGGTGTTGGCCACCAGCATGTGTGCAGCACTTTCTGCCCTCCAGAGCTGCCCAGGATGACCAGCCCAGTGCCACAGCCAGGAGCTGCCATGGGGCAGGCTCTGCTGTCAGGGTGCTCTGACCATGCAGGACTCTGCTGGGAGCTGCCTCCTAGAGACCCTCAGCTCTCAGTTTTGCTTTGCCAAGTGTCCTCTTCCAGTGACTCCTGCCCAGATAAGTTCCCAGCTGGTTGCTCAGTCTCTGGTGTGATTTTTCTGTCTGCCTGGCAGAGGCTTTCCTGCCCTGAAGTGCTAATGAAGCTTCTTCCTAAATTGCTTTGTCTTGGGGTAGACTAAAGGTGAAAGTCAGCAGCTCCCTGCAAGGAGGTTGGAGTGAGGTAGGGTTGGGCTCTTCTCCCTAGGATCAGGCAACAGAAGGAGAGGAAATGGCCTGGAATTGTGCCTGAAGAGGGATAGGTTGGACACAAGGAACAATTTCCTTGCTGCCAAGAGTGGTCAGGGACTGGAACAGGCTGCCCGGGGAGGTGCTGGAGTCCCCATCCCTGAAGGTGTTCAAGAAGGTTGTGGCCATGGCACCTGGGACCATGGTTTGGTGACCATGGTGATGCTGGGCTGATGGTTGTGCTGGATGATCTCAGAGGGCTTTTCCAACCCAAACAATTCCATGATTCCAAGTGATTTTTTCCCTGCTGAGGACAGTGTTGGCTTGGGTCTAGGCATCTGCTCCTGCTTCATTTGTTGAACTTGGAGGTCGTTTGCTTCTCTCTGCCCCCTGCTTGCCAGGGTGGTTGTTTACATTCAGTGGAGATCTTTGCTGCACATCTAGGGCCTGAGCAGAGAGTTCCTGAGTGGCTGCAGAAAGTTTCATTTCCTCTCTGCTTGCTCTCCTCAACTGTCTGGTTTGAAAATGGGTCCTCAGGCTGGTCAGGGCCCTGCTGACCACACAGAACCACAGCTCAATGTGTCACTTGTGATCCTTGTCATTCCATGTGGCATCCAGGACAGGGGCGCAGGTGGCACCTGCACTTGAGGGCTGCTTGGAGACCAGGATGTGTGTCAGGATGGTTCCCATTCTCCTTACAGTGCTGCCTGGGAGGTTTCCTCCTGGCTGCAGGGCTGAGGTTGTGCTGAATTTTTCCCTCTCCTCTGTTGCAGCTTCTCTCCAGACCTGGCCCTGGACTCTCCTGGTACTGACCACTTTGTCATCATTGCCCAGCTGAAGGAGGAGGTGGCTACCTTGAAGAAGATGCTGCACCAGAAGGATCAGATGATCCTGGAGAAGGAGAAGAAGGTACAGCCCTTGGCCTGCTCCTCCCCACAGCTCACTGGGTTGCTCACCCAGCTCCTGCTGCAGCACAGCCTGGCCTTGGTCATGGAGGGAGCAGGAGCTGGTGGCTGCTTCCAGGCTCCTCCTGCCCACAGTCAGAGGCTTTCTGGACCCACCCAGGAGATCCCATTTCATGGAAGATTATTTTCTGGCCACTGTCTTACTGACCTCTATGAGGGAGCAAGACAGAGCAGAACATGCTGCTCCCTGTGGGAGGAGCCCTGAGCCTCTTCTTGCTCTGGTCCTGCTCTCCTTGCTCTCAGCCAGCTCACAGCACTCTTGCAGAGCCCTGTTCTGGCAGGGTGGAGGCTTTCAGTTCCCCTTCCAACTCACTCTCTCCTTCCTGCTTCCTCTGCAGATCACAGAGCTGAAGGCTGACCTGCAGTACCAGGAGTCTCAGATGAGGGCCAAGATGAATCAAATGGAGAAGACACACAAGGAGGTCATGGAGCAGCTACAGGTGACAGCCTTTGTGGTTTGATGTGCTGCCTGCAGAGCTGTCAGACACCTTCCACAGCCTTCATCTTGCTCAGCTCTGGAAAGAGAGGAAGCAGCAGATCCACAGAATCCTTTTGGTTGGCAAAGACCTTTGAGGTCATTGAGTCCAACCCTTCTCTAACCAGCAGGTCTGGTTCTGGCATCCTAGGTGGCACTGAGGTGGGGTTTGGTCTCTTCTCTCTGGTATCAGGTAATAGAAATAGCCTCAAATTGTGCCAGGGGAGGTTTGGGTTGGACATTAGTGAAAATTTCTTCACTGCCAGAGTGTTCAGGGACTATAATAGGCTGTCCTGGGAGGTGGTAGAATGCCCATCCCTGGAGGTGTTCAAGAAAGGTGTGGCCATGGCACCTGGGGATGTGGTTTAGTGGCCATGGTGGTGCTGGGCTGATGGTTGTGCTGGATGATCTCAGAGAGCTTTTGCAACCCAAACAATTCCATGATTCAGTGATCCCAAGAGCTGCTGCTGAGCTGTGCCATGAGCTCCCCCTTTTCTCTGTTCCCAGGCCAAGAACAGAGAACTTCTGAAGCAGGCAGCTGCCCTCTCCAAGGGCAAGAAACCTGAGAAGTCTGGAGCCATCACCTCCCCCTAAGCCAAACCCCAGGCTGGGAGCTTTCCCCAGCATGAAGCCAAGGAGCCTGGGACCTGCCTGGCTGCTGGGAGCCCAAACCTCTGTGTTGTCACCGTCCTGCTGCCGTGGAAATGCCTCCAACAGCATCCTCCAGTGGGTCTGATTCTGGGGCCTGTCCCACAGTGATCCACGGGGAGAGGTCCCAGCCAGCCTCAGTCCCTCCTCCTGGAAAACTGCTTTCTGGAAGGAAATGTTTTCCTTCCCAGCTCCTATCACTGCCAGCCCCTTCCACCAGCAGACAGAAACCTGCTGCTGGGAGACTTCTTGCTGGTCGCAGCCTGCTGCTGGCAGAGCAGAGCTGTGACCAGTTGTTGTGCAGGGAAAACTGCAGCTGCCCATGCTGGGAGCTTGATTTCTGTCTTCAGCTGGTCCCTCTTGGAAAGGAAGCTGATAACTGCCCAGCCCAGCAGCTGCTCTGGAGGCTGTGCCACTGCTGGGAACAGCTGATTTAGCTGCTGGACGCTGCCCCTAGAGCCGGGGCTCTTTGTTTACCCTGGGAGGTTTGGGGTCGTTTTTCTCCCTGTCAGCCTGGCAAACTCAGCTGCCTGCTTCTGTCTTGTCTTGGGTGGCTCTCATCTCTTTTGGGTCAGGAGCCAGAGTGGGACAGCACAGACCCAAACCCACCCAGATGCCCCCCTCCTGGTGCCCTGTGACCTCTGGGGCTTTGATGACCTCTGCAGCCTGTTGCAATCCAGCGTCTCCTGCTGCCTCTCCTCACAAAGGAGAGCTGCAGGCTCGGGTGTCTCCTCTGCTCCCCTTGCTTCCCGGGTGGAGCTCATCCTATTCTCCCCTTTCCCTGCCCCCTCACTGCCCTCCCATATCCAGGAGCAGGAGCCAGGCTGGCTCCAGGGCAGCTCTCCCTCAGGCAGTGCCCCAAGCCAGGCAGTGCTTGGTGGGGCCCTCCAGGGACATTTCTCACTGCTGATCAGAAACCAGCAGCATCAAAGGGCTATGAAAGTTCCCTGCAGCAGGGACCTGCTGTCAGGCACAGCACCCACGGTGCCCACAGCACCACTGCCAGGGAGCCCAGCTGGGCTGGCAGCTCCCCAGCCCTGGTGCTCGTGAGGAGGGGGAACAAAAAGCACTTGGCCTCTGCTGGGGGGCAGAGCACCTCCCAGCTCCCCCACATCCTGCACCCAGCCCCTTCAGGGCTAGAAGAAACATCTCAGGGGTCTCCAACCCTCGGGGCAGAGGGGCAAGGGCTGAAGGGAGGTGGTGAGCAGGAGCAGCCCCCCCGGGCAGTGCCAGCCACCCGCCAGGGGCCGTTAGGATTTTTACTGCAGATTGTGATTTTCTGCTTTTTTCCATCCCTTTTTGTTACTGAAGAGGACTTGACTCAGGCACTTTGTTGGGTGACATTGGCGTGGGAGGAGCAGCTGCAGCAGCAGCCACTGCCCTGCGGGGGTTGGCTTGGGGCCGTTGAGTTTTTAAGAGACTTCTGATGGTGAAAACAAGGGAAAAAAGGAAAAAGAAAAAGCCAAGGCCCTGCTAGGCTGTGGCAGAGCCTGGCAGCGGGAGAGCCTGCACCCACTTTTGTACTTCACTGTTTTTAGACAATGGGGGTGCATTGGGAGGGGAGTTAAGGGGGGGGTGGGGGTGGGGTGCTGCTTTTATTTTGCCTCTCTCAAGACACAGAACCCAACCAGCAGGGGTGGAGGGGCCTGTGTGTGCCCTGTGGGGGGGTCTGTGCCGCGGTCTGCAGTCCCCACGGGTTGTATGTTTGTACCAAGGGCGATTTGTACAGAACCTGGCAGCTCTAAAGTGTTTGAAAGAATCCTCTGCTGTGGCTGCTCTTCTCTTGGGCCTTTACAGACACCTCTCACCCTGCCCTGCCCAGCCCTGGTGCCTTGGCTCTGGTGCCTGTGGGCAGGAGCTGGCGTTTTGCTGTTGCCTGCTTTGCTCCTACTTTGGTTTCTATCTTTAAATCCTCAGCTGAAGCCTGTTGCTAGGATCCTTGTTACTTGGTTACCTCCAGCTTCTCAGGACACATCCAGCTGCAGCCCACCAGAGCTACCCTTGGTTTTCTTCTGCAGACAGAGCAGAAAGAGAAAGGCAGAGATCAGGAGGTTCATTGGTGACATAGAGGTGACCAAACCCCACTTGTGCCTCTGAAGCTGTTCCCTCAGCCCCAAGCCCAGAAGCAAAACTGGGTTGTTTTTTTTGTTTTTTGTTTTTGGTTTTTTTTTTTTAAAGCTTCTAATTTTGCAGCAGGAATTTGGTGGTGACAGACTCTGGAGAGTTTTCCCCCCAGGAGCCCTGCAGGTTGTGCTTTGCTGCCAGCAGCACTGCAGGGCAGAGGAGCTGCTGTGTCCTTGAATGGCTGTTCCAGAACACTGCTGGCAGTGCAGGGTGGGGAAGGCAAACCCTGGCTCTGCTGGAGCAGCAAGACAGCTTCTGCTGCTCAGAGCAACCTCTCCAGGCTGTGCTGCTCAAATGCACATAGCAAAGAACTGTTGGGCTGTGACAGGCACCCAAGTGCAGAGCTAAATGCAGGGAAGAAAAAGAGCTTCTGTGAAATGGTCCTCATCAGGGCTCTTTTTCGTATCTCTGTTACTCTCTTTGAGAAAATCAGCCTGGAGAAGGCTGCAGGGAGACCACCTGGTGGCCTCTCATTTTTTTCGAGGGGCTGAGCAGAAAGCTGGGGACAGGCTGTTGAGCAGGGCCTGTTGGTACAGGACAGCTGGGGATGGTTTGGACTGAAAGAGGGAGATTGAGAGTGGAAAGGAGAAACTGCCTGACATTGCCCCAGGGCAGGTTTAGATTGGCCATGAGGAACAATTTCTGCCCCTTGAGGGTTGTCCAGGCCTGGCCCAGGCTGCTCAGGGCAGTGCTGCAGTCCCCATCCCTGGAGGGATCTCAAAGCCATGGAGCTGTGGTGCTGAGGGCTGTGGGTTGGTGGCACCCTGGCAGTGCTGGGATGGTGCTGGACTGAGTGATCCTGGTCTCTACCAAAAGCTGATTCCCTGAGCCCAGCAGAAGCTGCAGGGGACCCCCTGGGAGTGGCTGCCAAGCCAGCAGGGTGTGCTCAGCATATCCTTGTCCCTGAGTGACCTTGAGCTGAGCACTGCCTCTGTGGCCTGGAGCAGCTTCCTTGTCCTTTCAGCTCCTTTTCAGATGAAGCTGCCTGATCTCCAGCTCTCAGCCTGCTCTGACTGCCCAGGGGGAGGCCAGCCCTGAGTGAGCTTAGCCCTGGCCCATTGGCACTGCCCGATTGTGCCAGTAGCACTCAGGCTCACAGCAGCCTTATCTGTGCTGAGCACAGCACAAACCTGCTCTGCCCTGGAATGCGCCCAGGTAGGCTCCTGTGGAGTACATCAGCAGGTGGCAAGAGCTGGACTACCACAGGCTGAGCTCCAGTCAGCAGGCAGGGCTGGGACCAGGAAGAGCCCTGAGCTCCTGTGCCCTGGCTCCGAGGGGCTGCTTGATCTGTGCCTGGGCAGAGCTGCCGGGAGGGTCTCAGAGGGGCTGTGGGTGGGCAGACCTGGGCTGGCTCCTGCCTGTAGCTGCCTGAACATGCTCCCTGCTGGCTGGGCTTCACCTGCTGCCTCTCAGCAGTTGGAGTCTTGGCAGAAGGATGCACAGAATCACTGAATCATCACAGAGTGGCTTGGGGTCATCCAGCTCCAACCCCCTGCCAGGACACCAACACCTCCCTCTAAACCAAGGCTTTGTCCAACCTGGCTTTGAACACTTCCAGGCTTGGAGCCTCTGGACAACCTGTTCCAGGGCCTCATCTCCCTCATAGGGAAGAAATTCTTCCTAGTGGGTTGTGGCAGCTTTGTTGCTGTTCAGGGCTTTAGGAAATGCCAGACCTGGCAGTGAGAGCTCCCTCCAGTGTACCTGCAGCTGTCCAGGGGGCTACACCCACCTGAGTATCCCATCCTGACCTCAGCCAACTGCCAGCAGCAAGTCAGGGCCCAGAGGAGAGCTGTAGTTTGTGCTCAGTGCTGCTCCCACTGCACTCTGCTCAGGTGCCTCAGCCCTGGCTGCTTCCAGCAGGAGCCTCTCAGGATGCAGGAGTTCAAAGTCTCTGCAGCAGTCACCTGGGGAGCTGGGGGTGGGGTTGTGTTTGCAGGGCACAACAAAAAATACCTCTCCTGAGCTCCCAGCCCCAAGTGCCTTCGTTTTTAGTGTTTTTAGGTAATTACTTGAATCAGTATCTCCTGCAAACCTGCAGGGCCCCTGGCAAGGATCTGGAGCTGTAATAGGCAAATGAATCTAAACTTTGGTACCCACAGCAGAACAAAACCTGCAGCACAACTAAACCAGCTTCAGCAGCTGCTCGTTTCCCACCAGGATGCTCCCTTCCATCCCTCTTTCATTACTGGGGCTCTCTGGGAGTGCTGGCTCAGACACCACGTCCTGGGGCCAACAGGATTTAAAATTGCCTTCAAACAAACCCCAACCACTGAGATCTGCAAATCCTTCAAAGCTTTTGTGACCCAGGGTTTGTTGCTGGGCATGGAGAGAGAGGGGCAGGCCTGCTTCTGGAGATGGGGGAAGGCAGAGCAGCAGGGTGAGCTGGGCAGAGAATTCCAGAGCCCCAGCATGGTGAGGTTGGAAGGGACCTCTGGAGATTATCCAGGCCTGCTAAAGTCACCCACAGCAGCTTGCCCAGGAGCAAAATGTCCAGAGGGGGGTTGGAAGGTCTCCAGAGAAGGAGACTCTACAATCTCTCTGGGCATCCTGCTCCAGGCTCCAGCACCCTCGCAGGGGAGGTTTAGATTGGACATGAGGATCAATTTCTTCCCGGGGAGAGTGGTCAAGGCCCTCCCCAGGGCAGTGCTGCAGTCTCCATCCCTGGAGGGATCTCAAAGCCATGGAGCTGTGGTGCTGAGGCCCATGGTTTGGTGGTGCCCTGGCAGAGCTGGGGTAAGAGTTGGACTGGGTGATCCTGAAGGTCTCTCCTAACCACACAATTTGGTGATTCCCTGGATCCCCTTCACCTCACAAATGCTCCAGATTTCCTTCTTCCAGTCCCCAAGGCCAGGACCTGGTGAGTTTTCCTAAGGGATACTGTTAGTGGGGTGCTGTGGGGTGAACAGCCCTGGTGGCATTCCAGCTCCCTGATCCTTGGGCAGGAGCAGGGCACACCACGAAAGGAAAAGCCCAAACCTCAGCGCTGCTGTGGTCTGCTACAGGCACCCCGGGAGCAACCTGCACACATCTCTGCTGCTTCCCCTGGGGTCTGGGCTGGCAGCACAGAGCTGGTGCAGCACCGAAAAAGCAGCCGAGGCCAGAGCTGTCCCTAACCAACCCTGTCTGTCTGAGGTGCCCTTAAGCAATCAGCCCTGCCTCGCCGTGGGGCTCCCCTGCAGCTCGCTGCAGCATTTGTCCTGTCAGCGTCTGGCTGGTGAGGGCACCTCAGGTCCTGCCTCAGCTCCTGCCTAGCCCCACTGCCCGGGGTGGGGGGAGGCTCTGAGGCAGGGGCTGGGAGTGCAGCTCTTAGCTGCTGCTCTCCAGGAAATTTTGCCTCTCCATGTCAGCCTGCCTGGGTGGCACAGACACAGCTGCACCTGGTTCTGAGGGAGAGGGGACAGAGCAGGTTCCTGATGCCCCCCGGTCCTCTGCTCCTTGTCCCTGTCCCCTTCCCGGGGGGCTGCAGTCCATGAACAGCCTGGGCTATTTTTAGAGATGTTTTTCAAGCTCAGCTCTGCACTGAGGGGGATGTGGTGTGGCTGTGGTCATCCTGAGGTGGCTTTCTTTGTATTCGTTCTTTTCAAATGACCCAATCTGGAGGGTTGATTGTATCTGCTGTGAGGTGTGGGTGATGCCTGCTTTGAGGGGCACCGAGCCCCAAGCTCCCCTAGGGCCAGAGGTGCTATTTCAGCCCCTCTCCCCGCAGGGCTGTGGGTGTGTGTCAGGCACTGGGGCAGCTGGAGGGAGGGGCTGGAGATGCAGCCAAGTACTTCATACAAAAATATCCCAGCAGAAGACACCAAGGGCTGTGCCAGGAAGATATCTGTTCTGGAGCTGGCAGGGTTGGGCAGTTCCAGGGCACTGGGTGCAGAGCAGGGGCAGAAGCAGCCAAGCATGGCTGAGTTGGGCACTCCAAAGCACTCCCTAAAGTAGAGCAGCACCCCACGTCCTGTCTGCTCCACAGCCCAGGGTCAGCCCGTGGCTCAGGTTGCGCAGAGAGGTGGGAGCTGGAACCATCCCAGGTCAGGTTGGGGCAGGCTCTGAGCAGCCTGCTGCGGTCAGGGAAGTGCCTGCTGGCTGCCGGGGGCTGCGCAAGGTTGGCATTCCAGATGGCATTCCAGGTCCCTTCCTACTCGAACCAGCCCCTGGCCCTGGGACCTAACTCTGACTGCTGCCCACCGCGGCCCCGCCCCGCCGCTCCCTATTGACTGCGGCTGCGCGCTGGCCCCGCCTCTGCATTGCCATTGGTCAATGCTCCCGAGGGGCGTGTCCCCGCCCTGCGCTATGAATGCGGCCGCGGCGGCAGCGGGACGGGGTTGGGGGTGTCTGCAGGAGGCTCCTGGGCCATGCTGCCGCCCGCCTCGCCGTGCTGCCCCGAGGGGCTGCAGGAGTACCGCGAGTGCCGGGGCTGCGGGGCCGGCCAGGTAAGGGCTGGGCTCGGGGTTCCCCCTCCCGCCCCCCAGGCCTCTCCGTCCCCTGTCTGTGTCCCCTCGCCCCGGCACCGCTGTGTCTCCACCCGGCTGTCGTTCTGCTCCCGCTCCGGCACGGCTGTGTCCCGCATCCCGTCCGTGTCCCCCACACCGGAACCGCTGTGTCCGTCCTGTCCGTTCGTCACCCTGCCAGGACCGCTGTGTTTGCCTGCTCGTGTGCCCGTGCAGAACAGTCTGAGGGATGAAGAGTGCCAGTGGAGGGGTTGGCACCAGTGTCTGGCAGGTCTCACTGAAACTGCCTTGGCTGAGACCTTCATACCTGCCGTGGGAGCTCCTCGGTGTAGTTCTGTGTGCGGGGCTAGGGGACTGCGGGGTTCTGCTCTTCCTCCATGCCGGGAAGCTTCCTTAGATGCTTAGGCTGAGGCCTGGTGGGATTTGGGCGTCCCTTTGCCCTGCATGCTGGAGCACGGTAGCAGCTGGGTTTGCTTGCCAGGAGCTGGCTGAGCTGGAGCTGCTGGGGTCGTGCCAAGGGGGCTGCACTCGTGCGTCAGTGAGGCTGAGCCCTGGCACTGCTCTCACCCATCCGATACGGCCCTGGGGCAGCCTCCTGCCTGGGGTTTGGCAGGAGCATGGCTACGAGGGGCAAACCTGCTCTGCCAGCCACCTACAGTGGTGTTTGCTTAACCTCACTGCACTGGGAATGAGCTTCCAGCACCTGACTAAGCGCTGGCACCCGTGCTGGGGGGGCTTGCTGCTTGGCACACCCATCTTGTCACTCCTGGGAGGTTATCTCCTGTCCCCTGCATATCCCTTGAGATCTTTGTGTGACCTGTGCCACTTGGGGGCAGGTTGTGTGGCTGGCACAGGTCAGGGCATTGCCACCATGCCTCAGTTTCCCCACCAGCAGAAGCAGGAGGTGATAGCCTGTGGTGGTGGCACGGTGAGGGTTAATGGCAGCACCCTTGGGGATTGCGTAATGCAGCAGAACCTTTGAAGGTCACCCTGAGCTGTCACCCACAAGCAGCCAGGCAAGATGGGCTCCCAGCTCCTCGCTGCCATCAGGCCTGGCAGTCCTGTCCCATGGTGTCCTCTCCCAGGGAGCCTGCTGGAGCTCTGAAGTTGTTCCTGATCCACCCCAAGCTGTGGAGTTTCTCCCCAGACCATGAGTCAGCATGAGCCAGCTCAGCACCTGGGCAGTGATGGCACGAGCCTGGCATGAGCCTTCTGCTGTCACACAGGTCTGGTGTCCATGGTGACTCAGGGTACACAGCACCCTGTGTGCTAGGACCCCCTGGCCACGGGCACCGCTCACTCTGCCAGGGTGCCGGAGGAGCATGTGCTGCCTGACACATGGAGGGTGTGTGACCGCCTTGACAGCTGCTGCATGGTCACCTCGTGCTGTCCCACTTGGCATGAGGGTGCCAGGCTGTGCCTGCCACCTTGGGACTGATTTAGAAGCAGCTGGCAGAGGGTACCTGCTGTGCCCAGCTCCAGCTTTCTGGTATCTCTGTTGGGCAATCACAGAATCATTTGGCTGGGAACAGCCCTGTGAGAGCCTCCAGTCTGACCATGGTCTAAGTGCCCAGCCTGGGGCTAAGCCGTGCCCCTCAGCATGACACCTCTGCCTCTCTAAACCCCTCCAGGGATGAAGATTTAGCTGCCTCCCTGGGCAGCCTATGCCAGGCTTTGAGAATCCTTTCAGGGGAGTTTCTTCTGATGTCCAACCTAAACCTCCCCTGGTGCCACTCGAGGTCATTTCCTCTCCTTGTCACTTGCACTTGGGGCTCAGCCCCTCACAGAACACCACAGAACAGATTCATTCTGAAGAGGGTGCCGTGGGCATCTTGAGGGGTCAGCCCCTGCCTGCTCCCTGGGTGGGCACAGCCAGACCCCAGGCTCCCATCCTGCCTGTACAGTTGGTCCTGGGTGACCCAGCACAGTCTGGGCTTGAGGACAGGTCCCAGCCTCGTAGGACCAACCTGGACCTCGAGGGGAATCCCAGCCCCGTGCAGATCTTTATCCAGCTGTGGTGCCCGGGGGGGGTGTGTCCGGAATCCTGGTGACAATCTGGCAGCAGTGGCTGCAAACCTGCTGCTGCTCCCAGCGCCCGCGTCCTGCCGAGCCAGGCTGCAGCTTTCCCGTGGAGGGGACAAGCTGGCGGCTGAGGGAATCTGCTGTGCCCTGCCCCGCGGTGGCGGTGCCTGTGCCCGCACCTCCCGGGGTGCGCATTTCGGCAGGTGCCGCCTGGCCTTACGTCAGGCTGCGGGGGCGAGGGCAGCGAGGCCCCTTGGGGTGGCTCCTGAGTCACCCCTTCCGGTGCCACCGCTGCCTCGGCTGCCCGGCAGTGGCTGGCCGCCCCCGGTGGCACTCGGTGGCTGCCGCCTGAAGCCAGCACTTTTGCCTTCCTAGGACGGGGGGATCAAGATCACCCAGCGGCTGGGAAAAGGTCCCAGTGCCTTCATCCCCCTGCGAGAGGTGAGTGATGAGGAGGGTCCTGAGTGGTTGATTTTCTCACTGCTAGGGGCTGCTCCCCGCCCTGGGTGGGAGAGGACCAAGGGGGCTGTGGAGGGAGGACCCCACCCCAAATGCCAGCACCCAGCTCCCAGGGGTGGGATGCTGAGAAGGGAGGGATGGGGAAGGGCCACCGCGGGGGAGCAGCTCAGTTCTTTCACCCTGGTCATTTCCTGCCCCACGTCCCTGCCCTGTCCGTGCCTCAGTTTCCCCACTCACCCAAACACAGCTCCCCTCTCCCGGCCCCTCCCAAACAAACCCAGACCCTGTAATCCCCTGGGGCTCCCCGCACCAGGGGCTCCCTCTACCCTATCTCAGCACCCAGCGGTGGTGTCCCAGATGGTTCCCCTGTGGCACCGATAGTGCCCTGCTTTCGTCACCGCCCTAGAGGGGCCGAGCCTCATCTGCTCCCCACTGCACGTAGCAGCTAAACAAACAACCAAGTCTGACACGGGCTGAGCTGCCAGGGCTGCTTGGGGTCCCGCATGGAGCCCTCCAAACCCTCTCAGTCCCCCGGGAGCGGGCAGGCAGGCAGTGGGAGCGGTCGGCGGTGCCCGTATCGGGCAGGGAGGAGGCTGCATGGGGTGAGCTCATGGGGTGGGCTGGATGCTCGGTGGGGGAAGTCTCTTAGATTAGGGGGAGTTGCTGGGGAGAGTGGGGGGCCGCAGCACGCAGCCCCTCACCACCTGGCTGCCCCTCCTGGCAGATCCCGCAGCAGGGAGCGGAGGGCAGCCTGCGCCAGCTGCTGGTCGAGGCGCTGGTGTCGGCGGGCAGGGTGGACAGCGTCAGCATGGTGATGGGGCTGCACCCGCAGTACCTCAGCAGCTTCTGGAAGACTCAGCGCCTGCTGCTGCGCATGGACGGGCCCCTGCCCTACCACAAGCGCCACTACATCGCCATCATGGTGAGCAGGAGGCCTTGAGGGGGGTCCCTGGGGGTGGATCCAGCACCTCCGCTGGGTTTTTGCCCGGAGGTGGAGGCTTTTGGGACCCCACAGATGGGTGCCCTTTGGATATGTAGTCCCAGAGGCTCTTTGGGGTTAGTCCTGTGGTGCCCACCCAGAGTACCCCAGCACCCCTCCCATCTAAGGTCCCATACTGGTGGAGGGTGGTGGGCAGAGACCCCTGCCTGGACTCTCATCCCCAAGGCAGACCCTCTGAGAGTGGTAGATGGAGGCAGGTCCCTGCCTTGGCTTCTCCAAGGGCCCACAGCAGGGTGGGGGCTGGTGCTGGGGGGCTGAGTGCCAGGCTCTCCCCGCAGGCAGCAGCCCGGCACCAGTGCACCTACCTGGTGAGTTTGCACACGGAGGAGTTCCTGCAGGTGGGGGGCAACCCAGCCTGGCTGCAAGGCCTGCACTGTGCCCCCCCAAAACTGAGGAACCTCAACGAGATCAACAAGCTGCTGGCACACCGGCCCTGGCTCATCACCAAGGAGCACATCGAGGTGAGAGCTGCTGCTGCTAGCACAGACCTCCCCAAAACACTCTGGGGTTGGGGGGCTGGACCCCAGAGTCACACCCCCCTGGTTTAACCCCTTCTTAGGGTGAGGCTGTCTCTATAGGAGTAACATCCCCGATGGCTGGGAGGGTCTAGTTTATGGGGAGGGACAACCCCAGCACACTCCTGACCCCAGCCTTGGGCTCTGGGGTGTGTGGAGGCACAGCACAGTGAGCAGGGGGGTCCCTTGCAGGCTCTGCTGAAGCCAGGAGAAGACAGCTGGTCGCTGGCAGAGCTGGTGCAGGCCCTGGTGCTCCTCACCCACTACCACTCGCTGGCATCCTTTGTCTTCGGCTGTGGCATCAGCCCCAAGGAGGAGCAGGATGGGGGGCAGGGCTGCCAGCCCCCCTCGCCCCACAGCAACAGCAGCCCTGCCTCTGATGACAGCATGGAGGGCGCTGGGGTAAGGGAGCAGGGGGTTTTCCCCTGTGGGGCAGGGATGGTGGGATGCTGGGCTGCCCTGGGATGCTTCCCCTGGGAATTGCACCCAGAGCTCTCATGGGAGCAGCAGGTGTGCAGGGCAGGACCTGGGATGCACAGCAGCAGGGCCTGGAGCTTCCAGGAGCTGCTGAGATGCTGGGGTACAGCTCAGGGCTGTGCTGTGGCTTCTTCCACAGGGCTTCCCCCTACTGCCAGCCCCGGGGGCAGGCACTGGAGCAGCCCTGGGGGGTGGGCAGCACAAAAGCCAGAGGCAGAAGCGCGAACAGCCTTGTCAGTGTGGGACAGGGCTGAGTGTGGCTTCTGCTTGGCCAGGGCAGAGATGCCATGCGGGAGGTGGAGGTGCTGATGGAGAGGATGAAGCTGCTGCAGGAGAGCCAGCTGGAGGAGGAGGGCATCACACAGGAGGAGCTGGAGACACGCTTTGAGCTGGAGAAGACAGAGAGCTTGCTGGTTGCTCCCTCAGGTGAGGGGTGCAGCTGGCTGGGCATGGGGTCCCCAAGGGCAAGGGGAGGCAGAAAAGATGGCAAGGAGCCAGCATCTGCCCAGGGAAGGCAGGCTTAGGCCCCCAGCTGCGGGCTGGCCGTGCCCAGGGCCAGGCTGTGCCGCTGATGGTGGCTGTGGTGGTGTCCCCAGAGGTGGCAGAGCAGTGCCCACGCTCCAGCGTCCTCTGCTTCGTGGAGGACCCCGAGTTCGGCTACAAGGACTTCACGCGCAGGGGCGAGCAGGCCCCCCCCACCTTCCGGGCACAGGTGGGTGCTGGGGGCCCCGGGATGGGGGGTGCCAGGGGCTGGGTGCCATGGATCCTGCTGGTCTGGCTGGTGGGCAGGGGGGCACTTCCCAGGGGCTGTGGGCAGGATGGGTGCAGAGGGAGAAGGGCTGAGGCCAGCCTGGAGGTGCCACAGAGTCATGGAAATGTTTAGGTTGGAAGAGATCACCCAGTCCAGGCACCAACCCAGCACTGCCAGGGCACCACCGACCCAACCCATGGCCCTCAGTACCACATCTCCATGGCGTGGAAACCACCCCCAGGGATGGGGACTCCACCGCTGCCCTGGCAGCCTGGGCCAGGCCTGGACAACCCTTCTGGGGCAGAAACTGTTCCTCATGGCCAACCGGGACCTGCCCTGGGGCAGCTTGAGGCCAGTTCCTGCCTGAGCAGGGCACCCAAGTGCCAGTAGCTGGGGGTTGGATGTCAGCATGTTGGGGAGCCACCAGCTTGTGTCCCTGGCTTTGAGGGCACCCCACAGCTCTGCACCAAGTTCCACCTCCAGCTCCCCTGCCCCTCAGGATTACACCTGGGAGGACCACGGCTACTCACTGATCAACCGCCTGTACCCCGAGGTGGGGCAGCTGCTGGACGAGAAGTTCCAGGTGGTCTACAACCTGACCTACCACACCATGGCCACGCTCCGCGGGGTGGACACCTCCGTGCTGCGCAGAGCCATCTGGAATTACGTCCACTGCGTCTTTGGCATTCGGTGAGTGCCCAGCCCTGCCCCCGCCGCCCGCCCAGCCCTGCCCCCGCTGCCCGCTCTGGCCGGCTCCAGGCGCCCGGGCTGGCTGCGATGGCTCAGACTGGGCACCGTGCTGCTGCTGGGGGGGTTTCTTCTTGGCCCTGCAAGGGCCCTGGGGGGTGCCTAGGGTAAGGCTCCCTGCTCCCCCCAGCTATGACGACTACGACTACGGGGAGGTGAACCAGCTGCTGGAGCGCAGCCTGAAGGTCTACATCAAGACTGTGGCTTGCTACCCGGAGAAGACCACCATGAGGACCTACACCCAGTTCTGGAAACACTTCAAGCATTCAGAGAAGGTACTGCCCCGTCCCTCACCCTGCTGGCAGGATATGGAGGTGCTGAGCCCCTCCATGCCCTCATCCTGCTCTCCATCTGCAGGTCCACGTCAACCTGCTGCTGCTGGAGGCTCGGATGCAGGCAGCTCTGCTCTATGCCCTGAGAGCTGTCACCCGCTACATGACCTGACCAGACCCTGCTCCCTCCTCCTCCTCCTGCCCCGTGGCTGGGGGAGAGGCCAGGGGGGAGCTGGCACCCTGAAGACTTCACTGGAATCTTGCCTGCCCCATTATGGGGCCTGGAGCTGTGGAAGGAAGCTTGGGGCCTCCCTGCCCCTCCCAGGAGAGGGAACCCCTCAAGAAGCTGTCGGTGTTGGGGAGCCCTTAGACTGCTGCCCTGGGCCTGGCAGAGCTCCACTGCTCGCTGTCTGCCTTGGGATAAGCCCAAACAAAGCCAGGCTGAGGTGCCCGTGGGTGCTGCCCTCGCCATGCAGTGCTGGTGTCACACCTCTATGCCATGTCCTGGCACCAAGACTGTCACCACTGAGGACCCTCCTGGGGTACTGTGGGCTTTGGCCCTGCTTCTTGGGGTCTCATTGTGCTGGAGCAGGTGCAGCTGCCAGGTGATGCCACCCTGGCATCCTCTGCCCACCTCTCTCATGCCCAGGGAAGGCAGTGCAGGGGTGGTGGGAAAGGTCGGGGCAGCACTGGTGCCACTTTCCTTGGAGCTGAAACCCCCATGCTGGGGTCTGCGTGGCTGGGGAAAAGGCTGTGGCTTCACCCTGCCCTGGCCAGGGGCTTTCTGCTGCCTTCAGTGCCTGCTGTGACATGAGGATGTGTCCTCCATGGACCTCAGCCCTGGGTGTGGGTGGTGGAGCTGCAGGAGGGCTCTGGGACATGAGGTCCCTTGAGCTGGATGAGAGGAGGTCACAGTCCCTGTGCTTGGTGCCTTCCTTTGCCTGATGTTTCACTTCCTGGCCCATCTCTGCCACCTCAGCCTGCCGGGCTGGGGCATGGAGCTGCCTGCAGCTGCCCTGCTGCCTGCTCTGAGGGTGGCAGGGTGGGATGTGGGGGCACCTGTGGCTTCCCCCAGCTGTGCCAGAGCATTTCCAGCAGTGCAGGTCACTGGGAGGTGCCTGGCTGGGAGAGCCTCCCTCTGCTCCCAGCCCTGCCCCAGGAGCATCAGCTGCTAGGAGGCCACTCCTGGCCTCTCTGTGCCAACCACAGCTCCAGCTAAGTTATTTCTGTGGGGTCTGGGGGGCGTTTCTGTGGGATGTGTGTGGGCGTGGCAGTGTGGCCATGACTCTGCTGTGGATCTTGTGTGGATAAATAAAGTTGTTCTTGGTTTTTTTTCCCCCTGTTTTTTTCCTTCTTTCCTCACCAAAGCAGCAGCTACAGGGCACAGGTTCCCTCTCCCCTTGCCCACCTCCAGGGGCTGATCCTGCCTGTTGCCGGTGTGGGGGTATCTCACTGCTCTGGGAGCAGCCCTGGGTTGTCCAAGGGGGCAAATGGGGGGGTCCTGTGTCAGTCCCCATTTGCTTGGGGAGGGGTTAGGGGCTGGAGTCCCCATGGAAGTGTTCAACGAAAGCCCCCAGAGATGGAGCTTTGGGCTGGGGCTCACTGCTGGGCTTGGCAGTACTGGGTTGGTGGCTAGGGCTGGCTGATCCCAAAGGGCTCTTCCACCTTTCCTGCTTCTGAACAGGCTCAGTGGAGCTGGCAGAGGCTGAAGCAGCACTCCCCAGCCCTGTGCTGTGGTGCCACCACCTATCACGCTGCAGGCAGGAGCCGCTGGCAGCCGCTGATAAGATCCCTGAGGAGGAGCTGACCTGATCCACTCCTGCCCTGCAGGCTGAGGAACCATCACCATGTGCTGCAGAAGCAGTAAGGAGATGGATCCTGGCTCGGGCACTGTCTGCAGCCTCCAGCCCTTCAGGCAGGTAGGACCCAGGGTGCCGAGTGGGGCCGTGGGGCGGGGGGCAGCAAGGCTGGGTGGGCTCCCACCAGGCATCAGCCAGGGCTGAGAAGTCTTCCTGCTGCCTCCAAACATTTCCCAGGTTGTTTTCCAGCCCTGGCCAGGGAGACTGAGCAAAGCCTCCCCAAGCTGTGCTCCAGGAGCTGCTTCATCTCAGCTCTCTGAGCCTTGGCAGCTCATTACCCTACGGCAAGGAGCACACACCTGGGCCTGCTGTGTGGGCTGGGAGTGGAATTCCAGCTGGAGGCAGAGCAGCTCTGCCAGGGCCAGGTGGACACAGGAGGGTCAGCTCAAGCAAGGAGGGTGGTGGGGGGTGAGTGCAGGTTTCTGCCCCAGCTTTGCCTGGTGCCTATGTCCACATGGCTGTGGGTGGTCTGCAGTAAGCAGCTGCCTCAGCAGAGCCTCTGCCATGGTCACCCTAGGCTGCGATGGAGCTCAGCCCCCAGTGCTCCCAGTCCCTCCCAGCTGCTCCCCAGCAGTGGAGCCTCCCAGGGTCCTCAGTGAGGATTTTGGGGGTGGGTGGGAAGGGACCAGCCCCCACTTGCTGTCTTAGCTCATGGGAACAGAATGTGTCCTGCCCATGGAGCCTAAAATATCCCCTGGCACCATCTGTGCCCGGCGCCAGCTTCGCTTCCTCATGTAACCCACACCGTGCCCAGCCCTGCCAGGGCTGTCAGCCCACGGCCCTGCCACTGCCCTGGGACTGCCACCAGGGCACACACTGTGGTGCTTTTGGGGGCACAATCCCTGCCCTGCTTCTGCTGGCCACACCCTTGCTGATCCAGACCAGGATGCTGGTGGCCTTCTTGGCTACCTGGGCCCTGCTGGCTCCTCTCCAGCTGCTGTTGCCAACTCCCCCCCAGGTCCTTTTCTGCTGGGCAGCTTCCATCCACTCTGCCCCTAGTTTGGAGCCTTCATGGAGTTGTTGTGACCCAAGGGCAGGACCCAGTTCTTGGCCTTGCTGAACCTCAGCCCACTGTACCTTGGCACATAGACCCAGCCCAGCCAGGTTCCTCCATGAGTGCCCCACTGTGATCCATCCTGTCTGCCCCTTACCCTCCAGCAGATCAACAAACCCACCCAGCAGGCTGAGTGTCCCTGAGCTGCCCTCACCTTCATGGCTCTGGGGTGCCATCCTGCATGCTTAGCTCTTGTGCCAGCCCAGGGACCAGCACCTTGGTGGGTGCAGATGGGCACCGGTGCTGGGTGCCTACCGCATGCTTGTGCGATAGAGTGGAACAAATCATCCCCACAGCCCCCACTGCTGCTCTTCCCTCACCCTGTTTCTTTGCCTGGCATCACATTTGCAGCCTTCCAGGAGCGGGGCTGGGGGCTGCCCTCGCTCAGCTCGCTCCCGGCAGCTCTCGGTTTTCCCAGGTCGGCAGCGACACTCGCTGGGGACCAGCAGCACCGCCGAGAGCCGCCCGCGGCAAGCCAGCCCCGGGGCAAGCCAGCGCCACCGCAGCCCCACCGCAGTCCCAAGGGCAGGACCCAGTTCTTGGGCCCGATCCCAACCCAGCCCCACTGCAACCCTACTGCAGCCCAGTCCCAACCCAGCTCCACTGCAGCCCAGTCCAAAACCATCCCCACTCCAACCCAGCCCTACTGAAGCCCGGTTCCAACCCAGCCCCACTGCAAACCTCTCTCACTCCAAACCTTCCCCACATCCCTGCTGCCCAGCTCCTCAGCTGTGGGGGGGTTCGTGCTGTGTTGCCCTCACCCCACGCAGGGTAACACCTTCCCAGTCCCATCACTCATGGCAGGGCTCCCAGCACCACACATCAAATCCGGATGGTCCTGAGCTGCCAGTGCCTGGCACGACTGAGGACGTGGGAGCAAATTGGTGACTCCAAGCACAACACCTGGGGTAGCCTCATCCCCTGCCCTCCTCCATCACCTTTGCGGGAGTGAGCAGCTCACCCTCGAGGCCCATGGGATTGGAGACACAAGGGGTTTGTGCCCGTGTGACAGACCAGCCTGGCATCACTGCCAGCCACATGCCACTGGCTGCTGGGCAGGGTGCAGGGCTCAGCAGTAGCTTCTCTGGTGGATAAAACTCCTTACTCCTGTGTGAGCAGCAAGAGGAGGCTCCCGGTGAGCTGTGGCTGTGCCCAGCCAGCTCTCCAGGATGGTGTTTGCAGGGTTCACAGGCCCTGGAGCAGGAGGAGGAAGGACAAGCATGGGGAGGCTGATGGATGTCCTTGGCTGTTCCTGCTGGGATGAAGCATCCTGGCTCAGCTGCAGCCAGCAGGACTCCACCACAAGCTGCTTTATCATCCCACAGCTTGACCCTCACTGCTGGCTCCATCCCAGCCAAGGCTGCACTCAGCTTCTGCTTCTCCAGGGTCAGCAGGGTGGCCATGAGCCCCCAGCCAGCCCTGCTCACCCTCTTCCCATGTTGCAGTCAGGTTGGTGCAGACGCACAGCAGTCATTTCCACCCACCCAGGTCTGTGGCTGAAGTAGGAACCAGCCCAGGGACTGAAGGATGAGTCCCAGGGGCCAGAGTCAGCATCAGGACGGATCCATGGAGTCACCCTGGAAATGGGAAGAGCAAGCTCAGGCGCCTGCTGTGCTTCCAGAGGGGCTTAGCTGAAGCTGTGACACCAAAACCCTGGGGCTTGTTGTGGATCTGTGCACCATGGTGGAGAGACAGCAAGCAGCTGGAGAATCCAGAGATGCTGAGGGGCCTGGAGCAGCAATGTGAGGAGCAAAGGCTGAGAGCTCTGGGGCTGAGACCCTGCAGAAGAGCAGCCCCAGAGGGGATCTGAGCAATGCTCTGCAAGAGCTAAAGGGTGAGGGGCCAGACTCTGCTCAGTGGTGCCCAGGGACAGGACGAGGAGCACTGGGAACAAACTGGAACTCAGGAGGTGCCATCTAAACAGGAGGAAAAACTTTTCTTGGTGTAAGGCTGCTGGAGCCTGGAGCAGGCTGCCCAGACAGGTTGTGGAGCCTCCTCCTCTGGAGAGGTTCCACCCCTGGCCATTTGCTGTCCCGGTGCGCCCAAACCCCTCACTCCCGGGTTTAGGGCTCCTGTCCCACCACATCACCCCCACGCCAATGCCCCACAGGCAAGGACAGGAGGGACCACCCCACATCACCCCCACGCCAATGCCCCAACCCTCCCCGGGCTCCTCGGCGCCCCCGTTCCCGTCTCTCCGCCTGCCCCGGGCCGCCGTGAGGGGGCGTGACTCTGACCGGGAGGCGCGGAGGCGGGGCGGGGGTGGGACCGTGCCCGCACACAGAGGGCGTGTCCTGCTGGGCGGGGCAACGCCCCCGGACTACCCCTCCCGGACTACACCTCCCGGCATGCTCCGCACCCTGCTTCCCCCCGAGGCTTCCGCCGGGGCCGGCCCGGGAGCGGCGGCGGAGCCGGCGGCGGCGGGCAGCGGGTCACTGGTGAGGGCAGGCGGTGCAGGGGAGCTGCGCTCCGGGTGGCCGGGCCAGGCCAAGCCAGGCTCGGCTCGGTCCCCGGCTTCAGCGCTGCGGGTGGGAGGCGGTGTGCGAGCGAGGAGCGGCGGGAGATGAGCGGGGTCTGAGGGGGTCTGGGGCTGAAGGGGCCTGTGAGGGGTCTGAGGGGTGCTGGGGGCCGGTGTGGGGTAAGTTGGGGCTCCCTGAGGGGAAGCGCTAAAGGGCCGCTCCGGGCCGTGCTCTACCCGGTGGCGACCCCCGGCGCTCGCCGGGGCTGGGGGCTGGGGCTCTGCCCGCCCGTCTAGCCTCGGCCGGGGGCTTCTGCGGCAGGAAGGTCTCCGTGGAGCCGGCTCCCGGTTCAAACCCGGGCTGCAGACCTGCGTTAAACCAAACAAGCGGCGGCCGGAGCTCCGTTCCTCTGCCCTGAGAAGGGGCTGGGACTAGGGTCGGGACCGGGGCCGGGACCGGGACCAGAAGCAAAAGCTGCCTGGTTTGCAGCGCTGCTCCCGGCCCGGCGCGTTCGCCTCTCTTTGCGCTCTGGGGCAGCCCCTTCGGTATTTCTTTGTTTGATCTGTTCTCCCTTGCTGTTGACTGAAATCCGAACCGTCCCCGCTGTGCTTTCTCGCTCAATTGTTCTCGCCTCTGTTTGCCTGCAGATGAATTATTTACTCCTGTGCTCGCCGTGGGTTGTGTTTGACCAGGTGGAGGTAG
>WBNM01042594.1:0-14232 GCA_013399055.1 Ramphastos sulfuratus | reverse complement strand
TAGCTGAAGCTGTGACACCAAAACCCTGGGGCTTGTTGTGGATCTGTGCACCATGGTGGAGAGACAGCAAGCAGCTGGAGAATCCAGAGATGCTGAGGGGCCTGGAGCAGCAATGTGAGGAGCAAAGGCTGAGAGCTCTGGGGCTGAGACCCTGCAGAAGAGCAGCCCCAGAGGGGATCTGAGCAATGCTCTGCAAGAGCTAAAGGGTGAGGGGCCAGACTCTGCTCAGTGGTGCCCAGGGACAGGACGAGGAGCACTGGGAACAAACTGGAACTCAGGAGGTGCCATCTAAACAGGAGGAAAAACTTTTCTTGGTGTAAGGCTGCTGGAGCCTGGAGCAGGCTGCCCAGACAGGTTGTGGAGCCTCCTCCTCTGGAGAGGTTCCACCCCTGGCCATTTGCTGTCCCGGTGCGCCCAAACCCCTCACTCCCGGGTTTAGGGCTCCTGTCCCACCACATCACCCCCACGCCAATGCCCCACAGGCAAGGACAGGAGGGACCACCCCACATCACCCCCACGCCAATGCCCCAACCCTCCCCGGGCTCCTCGGCGCCCCCGTTCCCGTCTCTCCGCCTGCCCCGGGCCGCCGTGAGGGGGCGTGACTCTGACCGGGAGGCGCGGAGGCGGGGCGGGGGTGGGACCGTGCCCGCACACAGAGGGCGTGTCCTGCTGGGCGGGGCAACGCCCCCGGACTACCCCTCCCGGACTACACCTCCCNCAACAAACCCACCCAGCAGGCTGAGTGTCCCTGAGCTGCCCTCACCTTCATGGCTCTGGGGTGCCATCCTGCATGCTTAGCTCTTGTGCCAGCCCAGGGACCAGCACCTTGGTGGGTGCAGATGGGCACCGGTGCTGGGTGCCTACCGCATGCTTGTGCGATAGAGTGGAACAAATCATCCCCACAGCCCCCACTGCTGCTCTTCCCTCACCCTGTTTCTTTGCCTGGCATCACATTTGCAGCCTTCCAGGAGCGGGGCTGGGGGCTGCCCTCGCTCAGCTCGCTCCCGGCAGCTCTCGGTTTTCCCAGGTCGGCAGCGACACTCGCTGGGGACCAGCAGCACCGCCGAGAGCCGCCCGCGGCAAGCCAGCCCCGGGGCAAGCCAGCGCCACCGCAGCCCCACCGCAGTCCGGGTCCAACCCAGCCCCACTGCAGCCCGATCCCAACCCAGCCCCACTGCAACCCTACTGCAGCCCAGTCCCAACCCAGCTCCACTGCAGCCCAGTCCAAAACCATCCCCACTCCAACCCAGCCCTACTGAAGCCCGGTTCCAACCCAGCCCCACTGCAAACCTCTCTCACTCCAAACCTTCCCCACATCCCTGCTGCCCAGCTCCTCAGCTGTGGGGGGGTTCGTGCTGTGTTGCCCTCACCCCACGCAGGGTAACACCTTCCCAGTCCCATCACTCATGGCAGGGCTCCCAGCACCACACATCAAATCCGGATGGTCCTGAGCTGCCAGTGCCTGGCACGACTGAGGACGTGGGAGCAAATTGGTGACTCCAAGCACAACACCTGGGGTAGCCTCATCCCCTGCCCTCCTCCATCACCTTTGCGGGAGTGAGCAGCTCACCCTCGAGGCCCATGGGATTGGAGACACAAGGGGTTTGTGCCCGTGTGACAGACCAGCCTGGCATCACTGCCAGCCACATGCCACTGGCTGCTGGGCAGGGTGCAGGGCTCAGCAGTAGCTTCTCTGGTGGATAAAACTCCTTACTCCTGTGTGAGCAGCAAGAGGAGGCTCCCGGTGAGCTGTGGCTGTGCCCAGCCAGCTCTCCAGGATGGTGTTTGCAGGGTTCACAGGCCCTGGAGCAGGAGGAGGAAGGACAAGCATGGGGAGGCTGATGGATGTCCTTGGCTGTTCCTGCTGGGATGAAGCATCCTGGCTCAGCTGCAGCCAGCAGGACTCCACCACAAGCTGCTTTATCATCCCACAGCTTGACCCTCACTGCTGGCTCCATCCCAGCCAAGGCTGCACTCAGCTTCTGCTTCTCCAGGGTCAGCAGGGTGGCCATGAGCCCCCAGCCAGCCCTGCTCACCCTCTTCCCATGTTGCAGTCAGGTTGGTGCAGACGCACAGCAGTCATTTCCACCCACCCAGGTCTGTGGCTGAAGTAGGAACCAGCCCAGGGACTGAAGGATGAGTCCCAGGGGCCAGAGTCAGCATCAGGACGGATCCATGGAGTCACCCTGGAAATGGGAAGAGCAAGCTCAGGCGCCTGCTGTGCTTCCAGAGGGGCTTAGCTGAAGCTGTGACACCAAAACCCTGGGGCTTGTTGTGGATCTGTGCACCATGGTGGAGAGACAGCAAGCAGCTGGAGAATCCAGAGATGCTGAGGGGCCTGGAGCAGCAATGTGAGGAGCAAAGGCTGAGAGCTCTGGGGCTGAGACCCTGCAGAAGAGCAGCCCCAGAGGGGATCTGAGCAATGCTCTGCAAGAGCTAAAGGGTGAGGGGCCAGACTCTGCTCAGTGGTGCCCAGGGACAGGACGAGGAGCACTGGGAACAAACTGGAACTCAGGAGGTGCCATCTAAACAGGAGGAAAAACTTTTCTTGGTGTAAGGCTGCTGGAGCCTGGAGCAGGCTGCCCAGACAGGTTGTGGAGCCTCCTCCTCTGGAGAGGTTCCACCCCTGGCCATTTGCTGTCCCGGTGCGCCCAAACCCCTCACTCCCGGGTTTAGGGCTCCTGTCCCACCACATCACCCCCACGCCAATGCCCCACAGGCAAGGACAGGAGGGACCACCCCACATCACCCCCACGCCAATGCCCCAACCCTCCCCGGGCTCCTCGGCGCCCCCGTTCCCGTCTCTCCGCCTGCCCCGGGCCGCCGTGAGGGGGCGTGACTCTGACCGGGAGGCGCGGAGGCGGGGCGGGGGTGGGACCGTGCCCGCACACAGAGGGCGTGTCCTGCTGGGCGGGGCAACGCCCCCGGACTACCCCTCCCGGACTACACCTCCCGGCATGCTCCGCACCCTGCTTCCCCCCGAGGCTTCCGCCGGGGCCGGCCCGGGAGCGGCGGCGGAGCCGGCGGCGGCGGGCAGCGGGTCACTGGTGAGGGCAGGCGGTGCAGGGGAGCTGCGCTCCGGGTGGCCGGGCCAGGCCAAGCCAGGCTCGGCTCGGTCCCCGGCTTCAGCGCTGCGGGTGGGAGGCGGTGTGCGAGCGAGGAGCGGCGGGAGATGAGCGGGGTCTGAGGGGGTCTGGGGCTGAAGGGGCCTGTGAGGGGTCTGAGGGGTGCTGGGGGCCGGTGTGGGGTAAGTTGGGGCTCCCTGAGGGGAAGCGCTAAAGGGCCGCTCCGGGCCGTGCTCTACCCGGTGGCGACCCCCGGCGCTCGCCGGGGCTGGGGGCTGGGGCTCTGCCCGCCCGTCTAGCCTCGGCCGGGGGCTTCTGCGGCAGGAAGGTCTCCGTGGAGCCGGCTCCCGGTTCAAACCCGGGCTGCAGACCTGCGTTAAACCAAACAAGCGGCGGCCGGAGCTCCGTTCCTCTGCCCTGAGAAGGGGCTGGGACTAGGGTCGGGACCGGGGCCGGGACCGGGACCAGAAGCAAAAGCTGCCTGGTTTGCAGCGCTGCTCCCGGCCCGGCGCTTTCGCCTCTCTTTGCGCTCTGAGGCAGCCCCTTCGGTATTTCTTTGTTTGATCTGTTCTCCCTTGCTGTTGACTGAAATCCGAACCGTCCCCGCTGTGCTTTCTCGCTCAATTGTTCTCGCCTCTGTTTGCCTGCAGATGAATTATTTACTCCTGTGCTCGCCGTGGGTTGTGTTTGACCAGGTGGAGGTAGCTGAGGGCTGGGTGAGGGCTGGAAAAATAAAGGGAGTGAGGTGAGAAAGTGCTTAATGGAGCCTGAAATGAAGGCAAAAGTTCCTTCTCTCAAACGCCAGGAAGGCCAAATGTTGCTTCCAGCAGCCTGGGAAGAGAAGGGGAATGCTTGTGGGGAGAAACTCTGAGTTCAGCACTTAGAATCTGGAATCTTTTCAGTTGGAAAAGACCTTAAAAAGCTCTTTGAAATCCTCCAACCATTCTCTAACTCTGCCCAGGCTGGGGCTAAGCCATGCCCCTCAGCACCGCATCTCCATGGCTTTGAAACCCCTCCAGGGATGGGCATTCAGCCACCTTCCTGGGCAGCCTGTGCCAGGCTTTGAGAACCCTTCCAGTGGAGAAGTTTCTTCTGATGTCCAACCTAAACCTGCCCTGGTGCCACTGGAGGACGTTTCCTCTTCTCTGGCCACTTGTTACTAACTTTAAAAGTGTGACCATCAGCAGGCCCTCGGCAAGATCTGGTTTGTTGGCAAAGGAAGTGGAACAGTGAAGCTCTCAGCGGTGTCTCAGTGGGTGAAGGATGTGCTGAGCTGGGTTCAGTTGGTGTGCTGTGCACAGGAGCGTGGCTCAGTGCCCTCTCAGAAGCCTCTTGCCCTTGGCACAGGCTGGGTGAGCCCAGGTCAGCTCTAGGAGCAGAGAGCAGCCACAGCTTAGCTTCACCTCCTTTGAGTTCCTTTGCAAATAGGACTGTGAAAAAGAGGAGGAGAAATAAAGCCAAAATGAGGCCACTGCTGAGTGCAGCTGGTTGGCACACCTTGGGTGCTGAGGGCACCAGACCTCTTTTCCCTTTCAGACTGGGTTTTGGCTGGTGCAAGCTGTTCTGCCCTGTCCTCAGTCGATGTGGTCCCAAATGTCCCACCCTGGCCTTGCCCTGGGCTGCCTTTGTTACCAGCTGCTTTCAGAGGATCTTTCCTGGCCTCCCAAGGTGCACAGATCACCTCCAGCCCTGGCAGATGGGGAGAGCAGGGGGCAGAGGGGCTGCCCTCGCTGCTGGATCTCCTCTGGCTCTGCAGCTTGCTGCTCTGCTGCATAGCTGCTTAATGTGATTCCCAGTTTAATCTGCTGACAGGTTGAGAGCCAAATCACTTTGTGCTTAAACAAAGGGCTCCCAGTTTGATCCCAGGGCATTGTCTGTGGCCTGTGCTGGGCACTCTGTGTGCTGGAGCCTGCTGACACTGCAGCTCCATTGGGTGGTGGTGAAGACTCAGTTAAGAGCTGTACAAAGCCTGGGGTGGGGGAGCTCAGAGCAAAGGCCTTGGGCTGCTGGGAGATGTGCTGGGACTGGTTTGTCACTGCTCTAAGGGATGACATGCACAGAGCAGCTTGGTGAGGTACTTAGGTCACCTCAAAATGTGGAATCAGAGAGTCAAAGCCCTTTAAGATCCTCCAGGCCAACCATTCGTGAGCTCTGCCAAGGCTGGGTCTAAACCCACAGCCCTCAGCACCCCATCCACACAGCTTTGAAACCCCTCCAGGGATGAAGACTCCACCACTGGTCTGGACAGCCTGTGCCAGGCTTTGACAACCCTTGCAGTGAAGAAGCTTCTTCTGAAGTCCAACCTAAACCTCCCCTGGTGCCACTTGAGGTCATTTCCTCTCATTGCATCACTCATTCCCTGGCAGCAGAGCTCAACTCTCACCTGGCTCCAGCCTCCTCTCAGGGAGCTGCAGAGAGCAATGAGCTCTGCCCTCAGCCTCCTCTTCTCCTGGCTGAACACCCCCAGCTCTCTCAGCTGCTCCTCCGCAGCCCTGCTCTCCAGACCCCCTCCCCATCTGCCTTGTCCTCTGGAGCTGCTCCAGCCCCTCGGTGCCCTGGCAGGGAGTGCCCAGCATGTTCATTCTCCAGGCAGCCCAGAGCTGGGGGGCGCAGGGAAGCTGAGGCAGAGCTGCCCTCTTGTCCCTGCTTCCTGGAGCCTGCAGTGCAGAGATGCTCCAGGCCCCCCAGATCCCCTCCCTTGTTGCTTTTGGGGTCTTGTTTGGCAGGCAGGCTGTGAGCCCCTGGCAGGGGGGGGCTGTGTGAGTGCAGCAGGGTGAGGGCCTCAGCTCAGTGTCTGGGGGGAGAAGGCAGCCCTGGCAGAGGCCTATTTTTATCCTGTCATTGGTGGCTCTTGCTGAGCTGTCAATGCTGTGCTGAGAGCTGCTCCAGCTCTGCTCCCTGCTCAGGCAGTGCACAGCCTGCAGCCAGACCCTTGCCCGGGGGATGCTGACTTCCTTCCACACTGCCCCCCACATCCAGGGGCACATTGCAGGTGAGGAGTCAGCACCTAGGGGGAGAGAAGGCTGAGAGCCCTCAGCTGAGGGTCCCAAAGGACTTCCCACCTGGTGGCTGTCCCAGAGGGGCTGGGGGGAGCTGAGTGTGGAGGTTGCTGTGATCTGCTGGTGGCTGGGTCGTAGGCTTGGGCTGGAGGGAAGAGGCTGCAGGTTCTGGCTCCTGTCTGCTGGGGCAGGGTCTGAGGAGCAGCTGAGAGGGCTGAGGGCGTTCAGTCTTGAGAAGGGGAGGCTGAGAGAGACCTCATTGCTCTCTACAGCTCCCTGAGAAGAGGCTGGAGCCAGGTGGGGGTTGGGCTCTGCTCCCAAGGAACAAGGGAGAGGAGGAAATGGCCTCAGGCTGCCCCAGGGAAGGTTCAGGTTGGACATCAGAAGACACTTTGGGTACTCAAAGCCTGGCCCAGGGAGGTGGCAGAGTCCCCATACCTGGAGGGGTTTCCAGGAAGCAGAGATGTGGTGCTGAGGGCCACGGCTCAGCCCCAGCCCTGGTGGAGGACGAGTTGGCCTGGAGAGGCTTGGGGGCTCTGCAGCAGCAGTGGTTCTGTGACCCTGCAGAGCCTCTGGGCTGACTCTCGCTGGGGTTCCTGCTGCTGGCTGAGGAGGTCTCAGCTCTCCTGGCTCTGC
The DNA here is from genome assembly GCA_013399055.1 of Ramphastos sulfuratus. Lineage (NCBI taxonomy): Eukaryota > Metazoa > Chordata > Aves > Piciformes > Ramphastidae > Ramphastos > Ramphastos sulfuratus. The sequence continues at coordinate 7,532 of WBNM01042594.1, read as the reverse complement.
GGGCACTGCCCTCGTGTTGCTTTTCTTGTGGTGCCCACTTGGGCTTGGTTCTGGGCTCGGGGAGGCAGCTCTGGTGCCCGGCCCCAGCCTGGCTGTGTCGCTCTTTGGGTCTCTTTGTTTGCTGGCGGCTGTGTGCTGGGAGGGGGTGGGGAGGGAGCTCCAATTATCTGCAGGGAGGCTTTTGAGTGCCCCTAGCCTGGGCTGGGAGCTGTGCAGCCAGGAGGCAGAGGTGCCAGGGAGCAGCCAGGTGGTTTCTCTGCCACACCGGGCAGTTGAGGCTCTCCCCTCTGCTGGCCTGCAGCAGCAGTTTGCGGGGGGGGGGGGGGGGGGGGGGGGGGGGGGGGGGGGGGGGGCGGGTAGGGATGGAGGAGCAGATCAGCTTCACCTTTCATCTCCCTGCTCTTGGCCAGCTGATGGCAAAAGCAGGGCAGGAAATGCACAGCTCCTGATGGGCACTGCCTCATCATGAGGGCACTGCTGCATGCCATGGGGCAGGGGAAGGGGCTTGCTGCTGAGGCGGGTTTGTGCAAGGCTGGCACTTCCCTGGCTCCCAGCCTGCTGCAGCCACCTGCAGGGCTGGCAGTGCAGGCAGCAGCATGGGGAGAGCTGTGTGAGCACAGCTGGAGGATGCTGCAAGGCTGCTGGGTCCTCAGAGTCCAGCACAACTCCTCACCTGCCTTCAGCCTCCACAGGAACTCTCCAGGCTGCTTCCTGATGGCTGAGCTCTGTCCTGCCCAGCTCAGTGAGGGTGCTGGAGGGCAGGAGGCCTGCTGCAGGCTGTGCTGTCTGAAGGCAGGCAGCTCCCTTTGGGCTGTCTCTGCTCAGGGAGGCTGCAGTCATCCTCATCATCAGCCAGAGGGATCCATCAGTGCACTCAGCCCAAGGGCTGCCATCAGCAGCCAGGTGCTGCCGGTTGGGTGCCCTCACACCAGGTGTGGCATAGTCTGGTCAGGCCTTCAGTAACCACAGGAGGAAGCACCTCTGAGAGGAGGTTCTGAGCTAGGCACCCTCAGCAGTGCAGGCCACAGAGTCCCAGGGTGGTGTGGGCTGAAAGGGACCTTAAAGCTCACCCAGTTCCAACCCCCTGCCATGGGCTAGGGACACCTCCACCAGCCCTGGTTGCTCAGGGTCTCATCTGCCCTGCCTTTGAGCATTGCCAAGCCTGAAGCCTCCACAGCTTCTCTGGGCATCCTCTCTATGGCTGTTGGCACTGAAGCAGTGAGCTGGGCACTGAGCTGCCTCAGCAGGGCCCAGGCCATTCCCTCCTTTGTGCAGGATCATTTGGGCTGGGTCCTTCCAGGCCACTCTCTTGCCCCTGCTTTGTGGTGGTTTCAGTTGTTTGATGTTTCCAGCTCTGGACTTTCCTGCCTGTGGATCTTGGTGAAGTCCCTTGCAGAGGTGTGCCAGAGCCCTGCTGGTGTGGGGGGGAAGAGGCTGCCTCAGTCCTTCAGCTGCTATGCTGCAGAGCTGCTGTGCTCCATTTCCATCTGGAGGGGGGAGAGGGCAGCAGGGACCTGACCCTGCTCTGAGGTGGACTCTGTGAGTGCTGCTCCTGCGTGGAGGCAGCAGCAGCCCCTGCAGCTATCCCCATTTCTAATGAGGAAATTTCTGGATAATCTCCTCTTTTGGGGGATTTGCTCTGACCTGGCAGCATTAGGCCCTGGCAATATTAAACCTCCTCTAAATCCACTTTGTTCAGCCTGCAGGCTGGGGGCTGCTGCTGAACCCTGCTGCCCTCCTCCAGCTTTGCTGTGCCTTGATTGGAAGGCTTGTGCTGGTCCAGAGGCATCTGGGCTGGGATTTAAGGTGCCTGATCCAGTGGTGGCCAAATGGGTTTGGAGCTTCTTTGCTCTCTCCCTGCCTGTGTGCAGCTCTGAGCCCTGTCAAGAACCAGACAGCTCCTAAGCCACTCCCAAAGGTAAGGAAGAGAAGTGGAAGGGAATGGATTGGAGCTGAAGGAGGTCAGATTGAGACTAGAGAGGAGGAGTGAGGGTGGGCAGATGCTGAACAGGCTGCCCAGGGAGACTGTGGCTGCCTCCTCCCTGGAGGTGTTCAAGACCAGGCTGGATGAGGCCTTGGGCGACCTGGGCTGGTGGAGGTGTCCCTGCCCATGGCAGGGGCTTGGCACTGGATGAGCTTTAAGGTCCCTTCCAAGCCAACTCATTCCATGGACCTATGAAATACAGGGGACCAGAAAGACACCAGAGCAGCCCCCCAAAAGCTGAGGAAGGAGAAATGCTCGTGGGAGCTGTGAGGTGTCCCCACTGCTGTGGTGACCATGTGCCAGGCTGGGTGCTGCTGCCATGGCCCAGGTGTGCCCTGGCTGCAGGAGCTGATCCATGGCCCTGTTAGTCACAGTTTCTATGGCAGGGTGGAGCTCACCTTCAGCTCACTGCAGCTGCTCACCCAGGGTCACTCCTGGCCCTGCTGGGCAGAAGCATCCCTGGAGGAGCTGAAGGGAGTTTGTGGGGCATGGAATGAGCCCTGGAAAAGCTTTCACTGGCATCAGCATTTGTGTTATGCTGAAGGACAGCTTGAGAGGGCACAGCTAAGGGCTGGGAAGGTGCTGAGGGGCCTGGAACATCTCTTGTGAAGAAAGGCTGAGGGACCTGGGGCTACTGAACCTGGAGAAGAGAAGGCTGAGGGGGGGGTCTGAGCAGTGATGGTGAATAGTTTAAGGGTGGGTGGCAAGGGCATGGGACCAGACTCTGTTCAGTGGTGCCCAGGGACAGGACAAGGGCACTAGGCACAAACTGGAAGCCAGGAGGTTCCATTTGACCAGGAGGAGAAACTTCTTTGGTGTGAGGGTGCTGGAGCCTGGATCAGGCTGCCCAGAGAGGTTGTGGAGTCTCCTCTGCATAGCTTCCATCCCCCCTGGCCACTGTGTTCCTGGGCAAGCTGCTGTGAGTGCCCTGCTGGAGCAAGGGGGTTGGACTGGGTGGGATCCAAAGGTCCCTTCCATCCCCCCCTTATGCTGGGAGAGTGAAGTGAATGTGAAGTCCTGGTGCAAGGTGTTCAGGTCCCTCCCTGCCCCTGGGTGCTGCCAAGGTGGCAGAGCCATCTGCTGCCAGCTGGGCTGTGTCCTCCACAACCCATCCCCGCAGGGTCGATGCTGTCTGTCGGCTCCTTGCAGCTGCAGGCTTGGGCCAGGAGCTCTTTGCAAGGTGACTTTGCTGCAGGGAGCTGCTGGAGCCTTCGTTGGTGGCACCAGCATAGGGCTGTGGTTTGCTGGGTGAGGACACTGCAGTCGATTTGGCTTCTTTGCTGTTTAGAGGCAGCCGTGGAGGAGCTCTGTGCTGTGCCAACTTGCCCCAGCCCAGCAGGGTGAGGCTGCGAGGGACCTCTGCAGGCAGCAGAGGAGGGGGTGCAAGGCAGGGACAGTCTCCTGTGTGCCTTCAGCTGCAGTCAGTCATTGGCCTGCACTCAAAGTCCTTTGGGCTGGAGGGGATCTCTGAGATCATCCAGCACTGCCCCTGGCCCCCTTGGCACTGCCCCTGGCCCCCCAGCACTGCCAGGGCTCTGCCAACACATGGCCCTCAGCACCACAGCTCCACAGCTTTGAAACCCCTCCAGGAATGGCAACTCCACCACTGGCCTGGGCCAGGCCTGGACAACCCTCAAGGGGAAGAAATTGTCCCTCATGGCCAACCTGAACCTGCCCTGAGGCCACTTCCTCTCCTCCTGCCCCAGGCAGATCAGAGATCAGCTAGCCTGCAGGACCTGGTGTGCCAGGGCAGGAGCAGTCAGGTGGAACCCAGGAGGGCTGGGAGCTGGGTGGGCACCGTCTGGGCTGGGTTTGTGGCTGGGGCACTGCTGAGTGCCCTTCACACAGCTCTCCACAGGCTGTGTCCGGGGCTGCTGCAGCACAAAGGCTTTGCTGGGGCTGCCTGTGCCTACCCTGCCCTGCTGCCTGCCCTGGCATCTGCAGAGGCTTCTGGTGGTGCTGGGCAGCAGGTGGCCTCCCACCCCCGGGCTGGCCAGGAGCTGTTGGCTCCGGTGGGACTGGGGAGGGGCTGTGCTGCTGTCTGTTCCAACAACAAGGCAGGCATGGGGGCAGAAGGGTTGGAACTGGTTGAACTGGAATTCCCAGGTCGTGCTTGGCCTTGGGTCATGAACACCAAGGTCCTGCTCATCTCAAAACCTGGGACTGGCAGCTCCTGGTGCCCTGGGATCTGCTGGCACGTTAGTTGTGTGTTCCTCAGTGCACTTAGAGGGGTGGGCACAGTCAGAAGCAGTCTCAGCTACCTTATAAGTGAGGGAGCAAGGCCTGGGCTGTTGCCATCAGACACTCAAAGTACCAGAAGATGCTCCTGGCTTGGGGGTCTGACTGGCTCAGACAGGGTGGAGAGGTCAGGCTGACACCTTGGCAGTGGAGGACTGGGCAGGACCTGCTGATTGGTGTCACAGACTGCTTGGGGTGGGAAGGGACCTTCAGAGCTCCTCCAGTCCAGCCTCGGCAGCCAGCAGGGACAGCCCCAACCACAGCAGGCTGCTCAAAGCCTCAAACAACCTCACCTGCAACGGTGCCAGCCATGGGGCAGCTCCCACCCCTCTAGGCAGCCTGGGCCAGGCTCTCCCCACCCTCAGTGTCAAACACTTCTTCTTTCTCTCCACTCTGAGTCTCTTTCTCTGAATTTCAGACCACCCTTCCTTGTCCTGTCACAACAAGCCCTGCTCTAAAGTCTGTCCTCAGCTTTCTGCTCAGCACTGCAGCTGTGCCCTCCCTCCTTGCCCCTGGGCGGCTCCATGCAGCCAGGTCCATGCCCGCTGAGCCCTTGCTGGCAGCTCTCAGAGCCTGGGGCAGCTCCGCAGCCACTCCTGGGGCTGGCTCCTATCAGCAGCTCTGTTTGCTGAGCAAACCACAGCCCCTGGGCCCCGGGGGTGGGGGGGGGGGGCAGGGAGTGCTGACGACCCTGCTGTGGTGCCCAAGGACACAGCAGTGGGGAGGGACACAGAGGCTGAAGCTACTTGGGAGGTCTGCGGAGGCTCAGAGCAGCTCCATCTTAAGGACCTTTTCCTTGCTGCGTTTCGGTTCCCCCCTGAAGCTCCTCACAGGCTCTCTCACATGCTGGGCTGCCCCCACCCTCCCTCCTGAGGCAGCTCTGACCCTCCCGTAGCCCTCAGGTGGGTTCCTGGTGGCCTGTGCAGCCCCCCGGGGGTGCCCGTTGCCGAGGCAGGGCTGGGAGCTGCAGGACAGAGCCCCAGCACTGCTGTCTCAGGACCCCTGTGCTGGCTCTGGCTCCCAGCTGGGAGCTCAGCCTGCCAGGCCTCTGGAAGCCAGCAGAGAGAGCTGAAATCTCCCTGCTGGGGGCATCTCAGCTTCTGTGCCCGAGACACTTGGGTGCTTTCAGCTGCTAGGGGCCCAGGGGGGTGTCAGGCTGAGTCCTGGCAGTGAGCAGTAAGTGTTGGTGCTGCCTGGCTCTGTGTCCTGGCCGCATTCAACTGAATGTGGGCAGCAGACCAAGGGAGGTTCTGTCCCCACTTTACTGTGTCCTGGAGAAGCCCTGGAGTGCTGGGTCCAGTTCTGGGCCCCCCAGTTCAGGAGAGACAGGGAACTAACTACTGGAGAGGGTCCAGCAGAGGCTCCAAAGCTGCTGAGGGGCCTGGAGCAGCTCTGAGAGGGGTGAGAGCCTGCAGAAGACTTCTGAAGGGACAGGTGTGGGATGTTTGCCCTGGGAGCAAACATTTGATGCTTTGTGATGATTCACCTGGATCTCATTTCCCTTTTCTTCCCACCTCAGCCTCTGTGAGCAGCAGCTGGGGATGTCCTCAAGGAGAAGTGAAGCTGCCACACTCAGTCCCAGTGTGCTGGGGTGGGATTTCTGCTTCAGGTTTCCTCCTGGCTGGTTGTGTGCAGGCAGAGCACTGCTGGTGGAGCAATGAAACATTTTAATTTGTGTTTGCTGTGTTTGCAGGAATTCCTTGGGGAGCCAGAGTGCAGGAGGGATGGAAGAGAGCTCTGGTGAGTACCCTCCTGGGTGTCTGCTGCAGGGGCTGGACCTGCCCTTCCCTCCCTGGTCACTATGAGGTTTGTGTCTCAGCTCACCAGTAGAAAAGAAGTGAGCTTGGCAGAGGCATCAACTGCACCAGGCCTGGTTAAGGCTCATGTGCAGCTGAGAGCTCTTCTTTGGAGTCTCTCACCTGGAATACAACTCAAGTGGCCAGCCCAAGCTCTTGAGAAAAAGGAGCAGCTCCTTTCTGCCTAGGAAAGAGACACTGAGCTGGTGTGTGATGGAGCAGAGCATGCTGGCAAGCCTTGGCTCAGCTCCTGGCAGCTCCTCTGCCCTCCCTCTGTGCCGTTTCTGTTGGCTGCTCTGTCTTGCAGCAGACACAGGAGGTTTGTTACTGCACAAAACTTGGCTTCAAAGCTCTTGCTGCAGGCTCTGGGTGCTGCCTGCCTGGGGCAAGCAAGCTCAGCTCTGGCAGGCTTAACCAATGCCAGGATGTGATTGTGACTGAGACCCCAGGATCTGTTCTTGGAGCTGGGCTCGGGAGGCTCTGGAGGGTCACATCTTCTGTGAGCATTTTGCCAGCTGATTCCCTTTAGCCGTGGGCAAAGCTGCAGGGCTGGGATGGAGCATCTGAAGCTGACCTCTGCATGCACAGAGCCCCCCCCAGCTGTGGGAAGCTTTGGGTGTTGCCTCCTGAGGGCTGAGAGCTCTGTGCCCGAGGCAGATGTATTGAGTACCTCGGTGAGCTGCCTGCCTGCTGAGGATGCTGCTCCCGCGGGGGATGGAGGTGAGGCAGAGTGCAGCTGCTGCATGCAGGAGCCGAGCTGCAGCCTGTGGCCTTTGTCCCCTCAGCCCTCGGTGCTTGGCTGCTCATTAACCACTCAGCCCTGCACAGCTGCTCTAGCTGCGCTGGCAGTGCCCAGAGGGGCTGCCTGCAGTGCTCTCCGGGGCTGTGCAGCTTTGCAGAGAGCTTTTGGAGCTGTCAGGCTTGAGTGGCCGTGAGTGGGTGGGGAGAGCTCTCCTCAGTCCTGGCTGATTGCAAATGAAATTTGCTTCGTCTTCAGGTTTTGAATCCCTGCTCATCCCTGAGGCTGAGGGGGCAGTGTGGTCTGCAGGGCAGCTTCCCAGCCTGCTTTAGAACAGGAATGCAGCTGCAGGGCTGCTCCCAGCCCTGCCCTTGGGTGTTCGAGTACAGAGAAGAGGACATAGAAATTCCTGCAGGCCTTGGGACGTTGCCCTGTGGAAGTGGCTGTAGCTTGGGTAACCACATGGCAGGAGCTGGGACCTTGGTGTGCCGTGGGGAGGGCAGCAGCAGCAGCTGAGATCTGCATTAGTGCTGGGCTTGGGCAAAACTGAAACTTGGCTCTGGGCTGTGCCTGTGACTGCTGCTGGCCCAGGGAATGCAGAAGTCTAGGGAATGCCTCCGGTGACAGGAGCCTGGGGCAGAGAGGCTGGAAACTGCCTGGAGGAGAAGGACCTTGAGGTGCTGGTCAACGGCAGCTGAGGATGAGCCAAGGTGTGCCCAGGTGGCCAAGAAGGGCACCTGCAACCCAGCTTAGATCAGCAATGGTATGGCCAGCA
>WBNM01042593.1:0-18293 GCA_013399055.1 Ramphastos sulfuratus | reverse complement strand
TTTTTTTTTTTTTTTTTTAAAACTCAGTGCCAAAGTAATATTTTAGATTTGCTCTCTGCTAATGGGGGAGACTCTGCTTTTATTTTCCTTCACTTCCAACTCTTCAGTGCTTACTCTCAGATTCTGCCAGTTGTGCAATAAAAAAGCACTTACAGATGTTTTGTTGAATGAAACACAGTGATAAAAAAAAATAAATTTCACCATAAAAGAAACCAGAAAGAGATTCACTAATATCTTAGAAAAATGTTTGTTGTGACAGAGGATGACAACAGCAATTATTTCAGTGCTTGTGTCCTAGTTATCAGGAGTGCCCATGAATTCTCTTATCTACATGGCCAGAAGCTCAGTTCAGAGGTTTGTTATAGTCAGTTAGACAATGTGATAGCTGAATCTTATCACCTTTGGCCAAAAGAAAAGGATGTTGGCCTGGCTGTAGGAAACTCCCTGTAAGTATATCTGTGAGAGGCTGATGGGCTCTCCCTCATTCAAATCAACAAAGATTAAGATTGCCTTTGTTAAAGATTGCCTGGATGTCTGGCAAAGCTCAGGGATGCAAACAGCATCTTTGTGGACTTAGGGACTTGGCCCAGATTCCTACCCGGGAGCTCAGGGATACAAATCAACAGAGATGCAGTGTCTTTGTGGAATTCTGAGACTCCAGCCTGGCTTGAATGCTCAGGATGTGACACCTCACACCAGCTACTCCAAAGAGAAAAGGCTTCTGTGTATTTGGGGTATGGACAGGTAAGCGGCGCAGGGAGGGGGCAGAGACCCTCCCCAGTGCTGCCGGCAGACACCTGCAAGTACATGAGAATACACAGGAAGATTTCCTGGGGAGCTGCATCTGGAAAATGGTCTAAAAACTGTATAAAAACACATAAGCAATGCCTGCAAAAGTGTGCACCTCCACCAGAGCTCCTCCACCAGAGCACCTCCATGAGCACCTCCACCGGACCACCACCACCGGGGCACCTTCACCAGAAGAATTTGAGGAGCAACTCCTGCAGAGCAACTCCACAGAAGAACATCCCTGGGCCAGGCACACCTCTCTCTTTCTCTCTCTCTCTCTTTCTCTCTCTCTCTGTGTCTCTCCCCTCCTCCCATCTGCAACTGATGGCAATATAATCCCTGCTCTTCCTTCCCTGCTCTGCTCTTTTTCTCCATTGTTCCCTCTCCCTCTCTCCCCTGTTCCCTCTCTCCCTCTGTTTTGTTCAACTTTACCCTTTAATAAATAGTTGTGTGGTGCTATCTGGTCTCGTTTGCACCTTAATTTCACAACACAGAAATCTAGAAGAGCCAATCTTGCTCCTCTGGGCAGAGATACTGTTCATCTCTGTTCTCCAGGCCTTGACAGTATCAGATACAGAATAACTACTGGAGTTTAAGCAAATGTGTATCATTACTTTTGATCCAAAATCTCTTATCACCTCACCTGCTTCCCTGCTAGAAATGCAACTGTTTTCTTAACTTGCCAGATCAAGTTGTCAGGGAATGAGCAGCATTGTATCTATTGAAAGTGTCTGTGGCCAAAATCCTACAGAGGATACGCTGAATACTTGAGGGATGCAGGAACTCCAGACAGCTCTAATCCAACCCCTTCTCCAGGCAGGATTGTTGCAAAGGTAGATCAAGCTGTGCAGGAGTTTCTCCAGGCATGTCTTGAAAATTTCCAAAGATGGAGATTCCTTGGAGTCTTTGGGCAAGTATATTGTGTTTGTGTCTGGTGGGGTTCTGAAGGAGGGAGATGAGGCTACTGGTGTGGTTCCTGAAGAACCTTCAAGAAGCTTCTTCATTTCCAAGTTGAAACCACCTCTGGCCAGGGATGAGCCATTCAGTATTACTGCAATTTAATTACTCCATTTAAGACAGGAAAACCTGTTGGGCAAATTCCTTTGATTTGGAAGCTCCTTGCAAACACCAGGAAGGAGCAAAGGAGGCACACCAGAGCAGACATTCCCCTTTGACTCATAGTGAGATGGCAGACTGAGTCCTTGCAGCCCTTGGAGATCAACGGTGGAGAAGAATCCTATTTGTAGCCTGGGAAGTACCCTGTGTGCTGGTTTGAGGCTAATTGGAATATTTTAATGAAAAAAGAAAAATAGATGATAGGCTGTGAAAAGCAAACTATGGTGATGTCTGCATCACTCACAGGCTTGCTGAGATATATAAGAACAAGGACACAAATACAGATAAGACAAAGTGTTCTCTGTGGCTGCTGCTGTGTCTTCTGCCTTCTGCTGTGTAACCCAACTAATCACTCTGCTTCCAACCTCCCCTTGCCAATCCTCCAAACTCACCTTGCACATAAGGCAGACCCTGGGGTAAGGTAGAGGGGTGGAAAAAAGCTGGAAGGGTGGTTGGGAGCCCCTCCTGAGGACTCTGATTTCTGGGAGGGGGATTGTGTTTCTGTATTACCTTTAACTTGTCTATTTCTGTAACTATTTCTGTCTATTGTGTATATCTCTGCTTGTACATTGTGCTGAGCTGTAAATAGAGCTTCAGTCCTTAACTTCCAGCCAGCTGAGTCTAGTCTGGGGGATTTTTCATAGTGTGGGGGCGCAGATAACTCCCAAACCATCACACCCTGTGATGGTGCAGGGACTAATCCCAAAGAAGACCATGACACTGAGGGAGAAGATCTGTGCTGGAGCAGTTTATCACCGTGAGGATCACAGCCTGTGGAAGGAAATCACACAAGTTGGAGAAGTGGAGGACTGTCTCTGCTGGGAGGGATGTCATGTTGCCACAGTGGAGGACTGTGAGGAGTTTTCTTCCCAAGGAGGAAGGAGTAGCAGAAACAAGATGGGGTGGACTAGGACTGACCACAACCCCCATTTCCCACTGCAGGAGAGAAAGTTGTAAATCTGGGCCCAGGAAGAAGAGAGGGGTTGGTGAAGGGTTCTGTTTCAGATCCAATTGTATTTATCACTGCCCTATTCTGATTCAGTTAGTGAATTTGTGATGGTTTTGTTTAAATTAAATTAGTTTTGTTTCCCCAAGTCGAGTTCTGTCTTTTGCCTGTGACCACAACAATATCTGTGGTCTCCCTGTCCCTTGTCTCGACCCTTGAGCCTTTTGTTCTTTTTTTCCCTCCTCCTCACACTGAAACAGGGTAGGAGTGAGTGAGCAGCTTCCTGGTGCTTTGTTGCCAGCTGGGTGGGCCTAAGCCATGACAGCAACTTCTGCCAGAGCTCAGACACTCATGTGGAGGTGAATCTTTTCCTTCCATCCCCTTGGAATTTTCTTTCTTCCAGCCAGGATGTATTGTCTCCATGCACCTCTGAGGAGGGTCTGACTCTGTTTTCTCTGTTTTTGGGTAGAACACAATCTGAGCTGATTTCCCTAAGCCTTCTTTTTAAAGGAACAAACTCCCAGCTCCCCACTATATGTCATGTGCACCAGCTCCTCAACCATCTCAGTGGCCCCCTGTGAGACTAACTACAGTTGTTCTGCTGTGCTGCCAAAGCTACAGCAGCCAACATCTTTTCATCTATTCTTGCTTCTTCTGCTATCCAGCTTTGTAATTCTGAGAAGACCAAACCACAGTAGTTTTTCTCTTCTCCCTTTGTTTACTACGTCCCTTTGGGATGTGAATGCTCAGAAGCAGGACTTGTTTCTACCACTTGTATGTACAGTTCCAAATGTATCAAGCTTCTGATCTCTGTTGGCTCCTGGACATTGCTACCATACAAAGAGCAATAATGCTTGTGCACANCCCACCCCCCCAACACCCATGGAGAGGGAAAGGTGAAAAGGAGTAACAAAAGATTTTTGCAGAAGTTAAGAAAGAAATTTTAACAAAAAATAAAAGGAATTTAAGGAAAAGGGATGAACATAGATATTGGGGAAAGGCATAAATGCATATATATACAAAAGCAGATGATGGATGCAAGTGGATGAGGCCTGACCATGCAGCAAGCAGCTCCCAGCCATCAAAAGCTTCCCCACCTGCAGGAGGTTTTGGCTCCTTAAATAAAGGGTAGGTAGGAAAGGGAAGGGAACAACATGATCAGGTACCTCCTCTTGGGTTGAGTGTTCCCACTGGGACTGAGTTCCACCTTNATAGAACAAAAGAGACAGACTTAATCATAAAAAAAATAATAAATAAAGTATGCAACGAGGACTGATGAAATGTTTTTTAGTGTTGAGATTGTTTTGTTGTTTTTCTTCTTTCCATAGAGAAAACTCAGCACTTAGTAGAAGCTGTAAGTAAGCACACAGGGAAGAAATAGTGGAATAGAACAAAAGAGACAGACTTAACCATTAAAAAAAAAAAAAAATAATCTAAAGTATGCAATGAGGAATGATGAATTTTTTTTTTAGTGTTGAGATTGTTTTGTTTTTCTTCTTTCCATAGAGCAATTCCAGCACTTAGTAGAAGCTGTAATAACCACCCTAGAATCATAGAATCAGTCAGGGTTGGAAGGGACCACAAGAATCATCCAGTTTCAACCCCCCTGTCATGGGCAGGGACAACTTATCCTAGATCAGGCTGCCCAGAGCCTCACCCAGCCTGGTCTTAAACACCTCCAGGGATGGGGCCTCAACCACCTCCCTGGGCAACCCATTCCAGGCTCTCACCACTCTCATGCTGAAGAACTTCCTCCTCACCTCCAGTCTGAATCTACCCTAATTTTTCTNCCCACCCCCCCAACACCCATGGAGAGGGAAAGGTGAAAAGGAGTAACAAAAGATTTTTGCAGAAGTTAAGAAAGAAATTTTAACAAAAAATAAAAGGAATTTAAGGAAAAGGGATGAACATAGATATTGGGGAAAGGCATAAATGCATATATATACAAAAGCAGATGATGGATGCAAGTGGATGAGGCCTGACCATGCAGCAAGCAGCTCCCAGCCATCAAAAGCTTCCCCACCTGCAGGAGGTTTTGGCTCCTTAAATAAAGGGTAGGTAGGAAAGGGAAGGGAACAACATGATCAGGTACCTCCTCTTGGGTTGAGTGTTCCCACTGGGACTGAGTTCCACCTTAGAGTCCAGCAGTTAACCCTTAACCTGTGACAACAGATGTGCTTCACTGCCTGGAGCTGCCATCCTTGTATCTTCCACTCACTGGACAAATGTCTAGATCCTGGAAATTGCATCTCTCATTTCCTCTACACTAGAGTGCTCCCTGCAGAGTGGGCTTAACTACTGCATTTCTCTGGATTTATGCCAATGGATCCTCACTGAAATGTTGCAGCTGTGTGGCCATTCTAATGGGTGAAGCCAGAACCAGGCTGTAGAAGGGCACTGAGGCTGGTGAGAGGCCTCCAGCACAAGCCCTATGAGGAGAGGCTGAGGGAGCTGGGATTGTTTAGCCTGGGGAAGAGGAGGCTCAGGGCAGACCTTCTTGCTGTCTACAACTACCTGAAGGGTGCTTGTGGCCAGCAGGAGGTTGCTTTCTTCTCTCAGGCAACCAGCACCAGTACAAGAGGACACAGTCTCAAGCTGTGCCAGGGGAAGTTTAGGCTCGAGGTGAGGAGAAAGTTCTTCACTGAGAGAGTCATTCCCCACTGGAATGGGCTGCCCAGGGAGGTGGTGGAGTCACCGTCCCTGGAGGTGTTCAAGGTAGGTTTGGACGTGGCACTTGGTGCCATGGTCTAGTCTTGAGGTCTGTGGTAATGGGTTGGACTTGATGATCTTTGAGGTCTCTTCCAACCTTGGTGATACTGTGATACTGTGATACTGTGATACTGTGATACTGTGATACTGTGTACCTTTCAGAAAATCCCAGGTTGCCAGACTTTTTGTGTATTTTCAGTGCACTGGCACAGGCATCTCCAAGCAAGCTCTGCTGTGAGAAATGGGGTCTCTCCTTTTTAGTTGCCTCTCTAGAATGCAGAATAAGCCAAATATTTCTTAAGTCCAGGTAGGATTCACAGGCTCACAGGATGTCAGGGGTTGGAAAGGACCCGAAGAGATCATCACGTCCAACCCTCCTGCCAGAGCAGGACCAGACAATCTAGCTCAGGGCACACAGGAACACATCCAGACAGGCCTTGAAAGTAACCAGAGAAGGAGACTCCACAACCTCTCTGGGGAGCCTGTTTCAGTACTCTGGGACCCTTACAGTAAAGAAGTTCCCCCTTGTGTTGAGCTGGAACCTCCTGTGCTGCAGCTTCCATCCATTGCTCCGTGTCCTATCCCAGGGAGCAAGTGAGCAGAACCTGTCCCCCCCTTCTGACCCCCAGCTCTCATATATTTATAAACATTTATTAAGTCCCCTCTCAGTCTTCTCTTTTCCAGACTAAGCAGCCCCGGGTCCCTCAGCCTCTCCTCATCAGGCAGTGCTCCAGTCCCCTCATCATCCTCATAGCCCTCTGCTGGACCTTCTCCAGCAGATCCCTGTCCCTCTTAAACTGGGGAGCCCAAAACTGAATGCAGTACTCACACCTCCAATCTGAACAGTCCCAGCTCCCTCAACCCTTACTCATAAGGGAGATGTTCCATCCCCTTAATCATCAGTTTCCATCCATTGCTCCTTGTCCTATCCCAGGGAGCAAGTGAGCAGAGCCTGTCCCCCCCACCTCCTAACACTCAACCCTCAGGTTTTTACAAACATTATAAACAGATACTTATAAAAGTGTTCTTGTTACACAAGTAATATTGGTAATCTCATTCATACAAACAAGCAGGCAGCTGAAGGATATAACATGCCATTAAGATAAGTGTTCTTCAGTGCACTGTTCTAGGATAAACACCTTTTAATAAAACCTGATACACCTTAGTAGTTATATAATGAATTTTATATAAGCACATTTCCTTGCTATCTGAATAGACAAGGCAGAAACTCTTTCCATGAACTCAAAGTACAGTGGGTCAGAAAATTGTTAGGTGTTACAGAATTTTTTTCCCCAAAACCATTTTCTCCAAACTTTCTTTTGTTTCACAGTGTTAAAAGAGTTGGGTTTTTTGTTTTGGCTTTTATTCCCAGTTTTTAAATGAAGTTTTAGTAGCATATTAATTTCCCAGTTTATTTATAGAATCATAGAATCATAGAATGGTAAGGTTGGAAGGGACCTCAAGGATCATCTAGTTCCAACCCCCTGCCATAGGCAGGGACACCTCCCACTAGTACAGGTCACTCAAGGCCTCATCCAACCTGGCCTTGAACACCTCCAGGGAGGGAGCAGCCACAACCTCCCTGGGCAACCTGTGCCAGTGTCTCACCACCCTCACTGCAAACAACTTCCTCCTAACATCCAGTCTCAATCTCCCCTCTGCCAGTTTAAACCCATTGTCCCTTGTCCTGTCATTGCAAGACCTTGTCAATAGTCCCTCCCCAGCCTTCCTGTAGCCCCCTTCAGATCCTGGAAGGCTACTCTAAGGTCTTCTGGAAGCCTTTAGAAGAATATTTATTTTCCAGTTTTGGAGGATAAAATAATAATTAAAAAAAAAAGGAAGATAAAGAATAATCTGTGAAAGCACAGATGAGTAGGCCATCAAAATAACTGCTGGTAGAAAAAGTTTTGTGCACTGTCATTTTTCCCCCCCTATTTCATGGATAAAGGGGTCAGGCTTATTAAGATTATAGAGGTCATTAAACATTTATATTCTAGGTTACACTCCAAAGTATTAAACTCAAGTCCTTACCTTCTTTGACAGAGCAGACATATATTTAAATCACCAGATTAAAAGACATGGAAAAATAATGGAATTGTCCTGGAACAAAATTGCAGATCACATTACTAAAACCACAGAAACATAAAAAGTCAGCAGAAAACCTGGAATTCAATTTATTTAGAGTTGAGATTCTCTTAGATGAATTTAGGAAATGTGATTCAGGTTTTGGTTTTTTTAAATGACACTGTTCCACCTAACTGGGCAAAAATGATTTGTAGAGTTTCTAAGTCATCTGCCTTCACCACAACATTGACTGACCCCCCAAAATACAAAATTCCTGGTTTTAAAATTATTTTTCCAGAATTTTCCTTATTGCTGAAATAAAACCTTGCAGCTTGTCCCTCTAGAAACAAAAGAAATAAAATAATACCATTTTTTCCCCCCCTGGGAATTCATAGAATCATAGAATGGTAAGGTTGGAAGGGACCTCAAAGGCAATCTAGTTCCAACCCCCTGCCATAGGCAGGGACACCTCCCACTAGTACAGGTCACTCAAGGCCTCATCCAACCTGGCCTTGAACACCNAGGCCTCCTCCAACCTGGCCTTGAACACCTCCAGGGAGGTTGTGGAGCACAGAATGTGCAACCTGGAGCGTGTCCAGAGAAGGGCCATGAGGATGCTCAGAGGGCTGGAGCACCTCTGCTATAAGGGCAGACTGAAAAGTTGGGGCTGCTCAGTCTGGAGAAGAGAAGGCTCTGAAGAGACCTTCTTGTGGCTTTCCAGTCTCTGAAAAGGTCCTACAAGAAAGCTGGGGAGGGACATTTTAGGCTATCAGGTAGTAACAGAACTGGGGGGAATGGAGCAAAGCTGGAGGTGGGGAGATTCAGACTGACTGTGAGGATCAAGTTCTTCAGCATGAGAGTGGTGAGAGCCTGGAGTGGGTTGCCCAGGGAGGTGGTTGAGGCTCCGTCCCTGGAGGTGTTTAAGGCCAGGCTGGATGAGGCTCTGGGCAGCCTGATCTAGGGTAGGATGTCCCTGCCCATGGCAGGGGGGTTGGAACTCAATGATCCTTGTGGTCCCTTCCAATCCTGACTGATTCTATGATTCTATTCTAGGATTTTGTGACTCTTCACAGGCTTCACAAGGTGCTGGGGAAAGGAGGCAGACAATCTCTGACCAGGTCCTGGCTCCTCTGAATGCTCTGTGAACCTTCAAGGACTTTCCACCTTGGCAGAAGGCTTTCAGGTGTAGGCAGGATGTCTTGCAATGGTAAGTCTCAGCACAACGTCACGCTGGCTGTGCAGGCCGATCACCTTGAGGCATCTAGAGGTTCTGCTGCATGGTTGTGGGTATTGGCACACAGGGAAACAGGCAATTTAAACAATTAAGGAAAACCAGAAATACAAACAATTTAAACTGTTGGAAAGAGAATCTTGGGGTCAACTTGTTGCTTTGCCCTCTAAGGGGACTCCTTTCTGCCGAAGCAGAAGGCACAGTAGAGTTACAGTTACAGGAGCAAATCAGAATTTTCATTACAAAGAGGCTTTAAAAAATACATACTCACAAGCTAGTAGTATCTCCAGCTTTCCAGAACTGCATTATAGTTCCAGACAGTACCCAAAGCACTTGGAGGGGTTGCTATCAGTGGTTTGGTACCCATTGAAGGCTTTTGAAGTTTTCCCCAAGGCTGTGGATTCCTTATTGAACAAACTGTGTCCTTTCCAGATCTCCAGATTGACACGGAGGCTTGCAGATCTGCAAACAGGCACAATGTCTTGCTGGTGGCTAAGCAAGCTCTCCAGCATGGGACACTTAATGCCTCTGCATGGTAAATGGAGGCACAGCAGTTTCCAGGAGGACAAGCTTGAAACATCACAGCTTGTTGTTACACAGCAAAGCTCTTATGGAGCAAGGCAAGGCAGAGCACAATGAGGCAGACCACAATGGCAGAGCAGAGCACTATGAGGCAGAGAGAGCACGATGAGGCAGAGCAGAGCACGATGACAGAACAGAGCATGATGAGGCAGAGCAGAGAAGAATGAGGCAGAGCAGAGCACAATGACAGAACAGAGCATGATGAGGCAGAGCAGAGCATGATGAGAGCAGAGCACGATGAGGCAGAGCAGAGCACAATGAGGCAGAGCAGAGCACGATGAGGCAGAGCAGAGCACAATGAGGCAGAGCAGAGCACAATGAGGCAGAAATAGAGCACAATGAGGCAGAGCAGAGTACGATGAGGCAGAGCAGAGCACAATGGCAGAGCAGAGCATGATGAGGCAAAGCAGAAAACAATGGCAGAGCAGAGCAGGATGAGGTAGAGCAGAGCACGATGGGGCAGAGCAGAGCACAATGGCAGAGGAGAGCACAATGAGGCAGAGCAGAGCACAATGGCAGAGCAGAGCACGATGAGGCGGAGCAGAGCAGGATGAGGCAGAGCAGAGCACGATGAGGTAGAGCAGAGCATGATGAGGCAAAGCAGAAAACAATGGCAGAGCAGAGCAGGATGAGGCAGAGCAGAGCACGATGGGGCAGAGCAGAGCACAATGGCAGAGCAGAGCACAATGAGGCAGAGCAGAGCACGATGAGGCAGAGCAGAGCACAATGGGGCAGAGCAGAGCACAATGGGGCAGAGCAGAGCACAATGAGGCAGAGCATGTTGTTTAATCTTGCTCCTATTTTTTCAGTTGCATGAGTTTGATGGCTCCATTTGGCCACAGAAATTACCCAACCAGAATGGCACTTTGCCAGAACTAACCATATTAGGTGGAGCCAGGGACTGCTTTACCCATATGCAGAAAAACACAGGCCATGCATGAACAAGTGTACGTACCCTGTTTACCACTGCAAAGTAGACTTGATGGCCCCAGGCCTTTTGTCTTCCTTCCCACACTATTCCCCACAGAGGGAAGAGGTGAGCAGGTGATCATGCCTAGGCAAGACAGGACATATATTACACCTATTTTGGTCTCTCATGACATATATATAATGGTATGCATTATTTCAAAAATATGTAAATACTTTCACACATATTCATAAGTTTCATCAATGATCATTTGAAATTTTCTTTTATCTCTTTGTTTTATTACTGAATGCCTTCAGGACAAGCAACTCCCTAGAATCCTCTGTTTTGACTGTGCAGAAATGAGAGTATTCTGTATCTCACAGGCTGTCTACATTCACACGTGAAGGATGAAAATAGTTTGTAAAGAAGGCAGTTATCCCACGGGGGGGGGAGGGAAAAAAGCATGTGGAGTTTAGTTCTGCTTGTATCTGAACAGTTTTACATTCCTAGTTTTACACTCACTTGTCACGTTTGTTGTGCCAACAGAAGAGGCAGTCCAACAGCTCACTTCAGCTAAGCATATGTTTGTGCTGTATTTGCTATTTCAGATGCAGGGCTTTCCTTTCCGCTGGTGTGATGACATATTGTTTCTTTTCCACTTTTGCACACTTCCACCACATTTAGCATCAAAAGGAAATGACACTCAAATGCCTAGAAATCTGTACTTAAGAAGGATAGCAGACTCTAACATCCTTAAGGTGCTCAAGGGCAGGGCTAGCATTCAGAATGATCTGTAGAGGGTTCAAAGAGTGGCTGGCAGGAACCCTATGAGGTTCAAGAAGTCCTGTACCTTGGAAGGAGGAATCACTTGCAATGATACAGACTGGTGTTCTGTCTGGGTAGCAGTTTTGATGGAATAGGAGTCTTTGTATCATAGAATCATAGGATGGTAAGGTTGGAAGGGACCTCAAAGATCATCCAGTTCCAACCCCCTGCCATAGGCAGGGACACCTCCCACTAGAAAAGGTTACTCAAGGCCTCCTCCAACCTGGCCTTGAACACCTCCAGGGAGGTTGTGGAGCACAGAAGCACAGAATGTGATCTTTGATCTTTGATCACATTCTGTGCTTCTGTGCTCCACAACCTCCCTGGGCAACCTGTGCCAGTGTCTCACCACCCTCACTGCAAGGAACTTCCTCCTAACATCCACTTTCAATCTCCCCTCTGCCAGTTCAAACCCATTACCCCTTGTCCTGGCATTGCAAGACCTTATCAATAGTCCCTCCCCAGCCTTCCTGTAGGCCCCCTTCAGATACTGGAAGGCTACTCTAAGGTCTCCTGGAAGCCTTCTCTTCTCCAGGCTGCAGAGCTCCAACTCTCTCAGCCTGTCCTTATAGCAGAGCTGCTGCAGCCCTCTGAGCATCTTTGTGGCCTCCTCTGGACCTACTCCAACAGTTCCATGTCCTTCCTATGTTGGGGGCTCCAGAACTGCACACAGGACTCCAGGTGGGGTCTCAGGAAAGCTGTAAATGAGGCAGCTGTAAATGAGGCAGCAGTGTACTTTGGCAGACAAGCAGGCAATGGAGTGTATTAATAGGTGTATGCCTACTAGGTTGAGTAAAACTACTATTCTCTTCTACTTAGCATTCACTAGACTGCAACGTAAATGCTTCACCCAGCTCTGGGCCCATCAGTGCAAGAAAGATACTTATAAGTTGAAACACACTTTGCAGAGGGGCACCAAGACAGTCAAAGAGCTGGAGCACCTATGCTGGGAGGAAAGGCTGATGTAAGAGTGCTTGTTCAATCTGGAGAAAAGAAGTCTTGAGATGAGACACACATTTAACAGCATTGCTCTAAAAAATGACAAGGAGATCATCAAGATGTAATCAGCCTTTCCACAGTGGTGTGTGTCAGCAGGACAAGAGACAAAGGACATAAGGTGAAATGACAGATTCAGACTAGATATAAAAAGACTTTGTTACCATGAAGGCCATCAAACAGTGGATCAGGTTGCCTGGAGAGTTTGTGCAATCTTTATTCCTGGGTATTTTCAAGGTTAATCTGGGTAAGGCCATAAATAAACTGGTTCAACCTCATAGATGAACCTTTTTTGAGTAGTAGGTTAAACTGGGTAACTTCCTCAGGTCACTGATGAAGAGAATAGTCTTATCTTGAGGCCTGTACCTAGTGGTGTCTCACAGGGATCAGTCAGTACTGGGATCAGTACTATTCAATATATTCATTAATGACCTGGCTGAGGGCACAGAGTGCACTGTCAGCAAGTTTGCTGATAACACCAAGCTGGGTGGAGCAACTGACACACCTGAAGGTTGTGCTGCCATTCAGCCAGGCTCATGGAGGCTGGAGAGTTTGAAGGGAAGAAATTTAATCAATAAGGGCAAGTCTTGCACTCTACACTTGCAACCCCAGGGATCAGTATAGGTTGGGGACTGACTTGTTGGAAGGCAGCATAGGGGAAAAGGGTCTGGGGGTCCTAATGGTTGGAAGGTTGACCATGAGCCAGCAATGTGCTCTTGTGGCTAAGAAGGCCAATGGTATCCTGGGGTGTATTGGAAGGGCTGTAGTTAGTAGGTTGAGAGAGGTTCTCCTGTTCCTCTACTCTGCTCTGGTGAGGCTGCATCTCGAATAATACAACAAACATTAAACTGTCAGAACTGGAAAGAGGTTCTTGTGATCAATTATACCACTTGCCCACTAGATGGACTTGGGATGCTCCTTTCTGTTTGAGGCAGAAGGCACTTGGAATTCAATTAGAGAATTTACAGAGTTTTGCTAAAGAGGCCTTTGAGTATTTAGTCACAAATATTAATCTCTGGATTCCTGGGGCTAACTATAGTTTCCAGGCAGTACCCAAACACTCGCAGGGAGTTCTGTGAGTGTCTTGATAGTTGGTAAGACTTCTGATCTTCCTAGGCATCTAATGAAGTGCTGGGGAGAGGCAGATGATCTCTGACCTGATCCTGGTTCCTATTGGCTCCAGCCTTGGCACGGAGGCTTGCAGGGGTGCAGGCAGAAGTCTTGCAGATGTGCAGTCTTAGTGGGATGTCACACTGGCTAAACGAGTCTACCGTGTGAAGGCAGAACTTTAATTTGCCATTATGGTTTTGCTCAGCTTCATTCTCAAACATAAACATATTTCAGTAAAATCTCATGGAGTATTAGTAACTTAACACCAAATAGCAAGAAGAAACATGATAAGAGCTGAGTAATTATTTGTTCTTTGAAGAAGTACGTAATTCTAAGCTTTAAATGTTTTATTTGGTGATTTTTTTCCCCTAGCATTCTTTTGTGATAACAATGTCAGAGGTGTGCTGTCTATATTCCTTATGTAGCTGACACCCTCCACATTCACAAAGAATGGAATTCTGACAGATTTTATTTAGTGTTCTTCCTCTGTTCAAAAATCCTCCACATGAAGCGACATGACACAAAAATAAAAACCCACTGAAAGCAAACCCATTAGCAGAGGCAATCAGCCACTGCTTGACAACCACTAAGCAGTGTTGTACAATTCTCAAGTGACCATAGTGCATCACTCCCTTGTAAAGGCAACCATAAATTCCCTGAACAAAGTAGCTGGTTATCTAGTAGTACCTTCCTAGAACTCTCCAAAACAATGAGAAGTGTGTTCCCTCGCTTCTGTCTATGTGGCTTTAATAAAATTTTGAATCTTCAAATAAGCCAAAAGACCAGATGGCTCAACTGCTACCTCAAACCCAATCCTCTTTTATCACTTTCCTAAGTGAGCATGAAATCTATTTTGAATAGAGCTTCCCAGAGTTACAGACAAATCCAGTTTCTAAATAAGCAGATACACAATGCAATGAGGCTGTGATCACATGTAGAATCATAGAATCATAGAATGGTAAAGTTGGAAGGGACCTCAAGGATCATCTAGTTCCAACCCCCTGCCATAGGCAGGGACACCTCCCACTAGTACAGCTCACTCAAGGCCTCATCCAACCTGGCCTTGAACACCTCCAGGGAGGGAGCAGCCACAACCCCCCTGGGCAACCTGTGCCAGTGTCTCACCACCCTCACTGCAAACAACTTCTTCCTAACATCCAGTTTCAATCTCCCCTCTGCCAGTTCAAACCCATTGCCCCTTGTCCTGTCATTACAAGACCTTGTCAATAGTCCCTCCACAGCCTTCCTGTAGGCCCCCTTCAGATCCTGGAAGGCTACTCTAAGGTCTCCTCGAAGCCTTCTCTTCTCCAGGCTGCAGAGCCCCAACTCTCTCAGCCTGTCCTCACAGCAGAGCTGCTGCAGCCCTCTCAGCATCTTTGTGGCCCTCCTCTGGACCCACTCCAACAGTTCCATGTCCTAATAGAAGGTTGGAAGTACAGTCTAAAACTTGGCTGCTGTTGTAGAAGCTACCCATTACTTATACAGCTTCTATCATGACTTTCAAGGATTTGCAAACTAAGCAAAAGAAGGAATTCGTTCAGCACTTCCCATCAGCAGGAAGGCATTCAGGCATGTCCAGGAAAGCAAGGCTCCATAAGTGTAATGTTTTCTTGGGAAGACAAACATTATCACTCCAAACAACACCCCCAATCCTTCTTCTTCCTCCAGCTGTATACGCTGAGCATGACATCACATGGTATGGAACATCCCTTTAGTCAGTTAGAGTCAGCTGTCTGAGATATGTCCCCTCCCAACTTTTGCACCTCCAGCCTCCCACAGCAGGGTGGTGTGAGGAGCAGAAAAGACCTTGACTCTGTGTAAGCACTGCTCAAGAGTAACTCAGAAAATAGCTGTTAGCACTGTTTCCAGCACAAACCCAAAACAGAGCCCCATACAAGCTACCACAAGGAGAATTAACTCTACCCCAGCCAAAACCAATGCCATTTCACACCTACCTTATGTTGTTGAACATGTGCAAAGAATGTTTAACTAACATTGATGAACATAGTCTCAATGAACATAATCTCAATGTTTATAAATATATGCAGGGTGAGTGCCAGGAGGCTGGAGTCAGACTTTCCTTGGTGGTGTCCAGTGACAGGACAAGGGGCAATGGATGGAAGTTGAGGCATAGGAGGTTCCATGTGAACCTGAGGAAGAAGTTTCTCCCTGTGAGGGTGACAGAGCACTGGAACAGGTTGCCCATGGAGGTTGTGGAGTCTCCCTCTCTGCAGATATTCAAGAACCATCTGGATGTGTTCCAGTGTGATCTACTCTAGGTGATCTTGCTCTGGCAGGGGGGCTGGACCAGATGATCTTTCGAGATCCCTTCCAGCCCCTGACATTCTATGATTTTATGAAGACAAGATGAACAGTAATTCTCTACCTCAAGAAAATGTGAGTTTGAGGTGAAAGGTTTTGGAAATAAATTTTCAAGTGTGGTGGTTTAGAGCTAGCAGTCTAGCCCCATTTTAAATTGTAAACAAGAAATAGGCACTTTCTGGACTTATTTGAATAAAAGATTAATAAAGAATTGTATTGGATGCAGAAGAGCAACAATAGATAAGTCTATACCATTCCATTTGTTTGCTGATTGAGAACACAACGTGCTGCATGAATTCTTTTTCTCTCTTTTTGCTTCTGTCTACGACTCTGCTATGCACTGCTGCTTGTCTCTTTCCTGACCTTCTGCTGGTGTATCACTTCTATGAGGTACTGAGAAGGGAAGGAAGGTGAAGAGAGAGCTGTTCCCCTGTTCCCTTGTCCAGAGTGGTGAGGGAACAATTGCACAATTTTTTTTTTTTTGTGTTATTTATGAGCTATAAATAATTGTAAAAATATTTTGTACATATACATTGTATTTTGTGCTTTTAGATTTGAGCTTTGCTGTAAATACAGCTTAATCTAGCTTCCAAATCTCCTGAGTTAGTCTGGTGATTTTATTTTGGGGGTAATTTTAACCCTACCACTGCAAACTTACCTGCAAACTCATGAGGACTTGTGTCCCTTCATTATGCCTATTCTATCAGTGAAGAAGAGAAGTGTGGGAGAATTTTGGTATAGTCCACCTATTCTAAGGTCCATTAATCAACATGGAGTAGATTTTTTTTTTTATTATTACAAAATTCTAATGCTAATAATACCCCTTCAAGTACCGAGTTGGACTCTGGGCAACTGATCTCATTCTGCTGTAACTGAAACTAAGGTACAATACTTTTTTAAAAATGAGGATTTTGTTGTGGTAGGCCTAAGCAGGCCAAAATAGGCTTATACATGTCCTGGTTTGCCCAGACATGTTTTTCTGCTCTCCCTCCTTCTGCTATGGGGAGAAGCAATCACGGGAAAGAGGACAAAGAACCTGGAGCCACTGAGTCTAAGTACCCTGGACTTTTGCATCCTGTGTTAAACAAGGTACACAGGCTCAGCTTGTGCATCCCTTGTGCAAGGGCTGTGCTCTGCCCTAAAATGGGTAAAGCAAGCCTATGGCTTCACCTAGTATGGTCAGGCTTGGCTAACTGCCATTCTGATTGGCTATTCTGTGTCCAAAAGCCCATTAGTCTCANTCAAAATTAGTATCGAGCATTAATCTTGCCTCATTTCACTCCAGATTCACAATCAAGTTACTCTTCCCAGAATTCTGGGAAAAAAAAAAAAAACAAACTTGTTTATAGATAATTTTAAATTTCTGTTTGATTTCAATGCAGTTTATTTAATCAGAGCTAAAAAACTCCGAAACCTAAAAGTAACCTCCCTGCCCATATTTCTCTAAAATACTGAATGGATAGCTTAAACAAGAAGTGAATGCTTGGAAGGGTCTTTTTTCTGGATTCTTCTACTCAAAGGAATGTTGTAGAGAAGCCAGTCTCAGGCATTTCTCAGAGGTGCATGGAGAAAGGAGCAGAGAGCATACTCAGAACAAAGATAGCAGGGAAATTCTGAGCTGGCAGAAGCAGCCTGAGCACTGGAACAAGTTGCCCAGAGAAGATCTCCATGGAGATTTTCAAAACGTGCCTGAATAAACTCCTGAGCAATTTGATTTAGCTTCAAAGTCAGTCCTTCCTGAAGGAAGGATGAGGCTACAGATGTGGGATTGTTTACTGTGGGATTTTGGCCAGAAGCACATGCACACTGATCCTCTAAATATTAAGACTGATAGAGAAGGAAGGTATCACAGTATCACAGTATCACACAGTATAGCAAGGTTGGAAGAGACCTCAAAGATCATCAAGTCCAACCCACTACCACAGACCTCAAGACTAGACCATGGCACCAAGTGCCACATCCAAACCCACCTTGAACACCTCCAGGGACGGTGACTCCACCACCTCCCTGGGCAGCCCATTCCAGTGGGGAATGACTCTCTCAGTGAAGAACTTTCTCCTCACCTCCAGCCTAAACCTCCCCTGGCACAGCTTGAGACTGTGTCCTCTTGTTCTGGTGCTGGTTGCCTGAGAGAAGAAAGCAACCTCCTGCTGGCCACAACCACCCTTCAGGTAGTTGTAGACAGCAATAAGGTCTTTGTGTTTCAAAGTTGTAGACAGCAATAAGGTGTTTGTGTTTCAGGCAGAAGCCTTTCAGGTAAAAGCCATGACTCTTAAGGAGCAAAACTCCTTTATGCTTTTGCTTACCCTCTACTGTCTTTTATTATAATATTTCAATGCACTATAGACATAAATTCTTTTACCTCCTACTAGTCATGAATAATATCATCACAGACAGCCGATTAAGCACACAGAGCAAAGCCCTGATTATCTTGTCCAAAGGTTGCATGTAGATGCTGTGGCCAAGTCAAGAGCAGAAACAAGTCTTCCAAATAACTGTTCTAGAAACCTAATTTTAAGGATTTGTCATCTCAGGTGGATTTACTTGCCCTATTACTACAAAACAGCAAAGTAGTAACTGAGGTACCAAATCATCCAAAGCACCATCTGCTTCCTTATGCCTTGTAGCGTGCAAATGTATTCTTTATACTGGCAATGTGATTTAGAGTGTAAAAGTGTCACAGGTTGGGAACTATA
>WBNM01042586.1:1149-11904 GCA_013399055.1 Ramphastos sulfuratus | reverse complement strand
CATTGCTTTAACATCACCAATGGGTGCTGGCAGGACCTCCTCACTCAGGCTGAGCTCCTCTGTGTTTAACTGCTTCTTTCTGCTCACTTGTAGAGCTGTAGCAGTGTCAGGAATCAACCTTTGAAACCTTTTGAGAAGTACTGAGTGAGCATAGAGGAAATGTCTGAGAATCCCTAGCAAGGAAAATGGAATAAGACTCAAATCTCACTGACATTTTTTCATGTCAGAGTGGCGAAAACTCTGCCTTGTTTTGTAACTAAGTTCAGACCAGCTTGGTTCAGTACCAGGCAAAGTCCAGACTGTGCTAAGCCAGGTCAGGGCAGTAGATGACTATGATGGGGTTCAGGATTTTACTTTACTAAGCTGCTTGACAGACAGAGGTTTTTACAATCCTACCTCAAGCCATGTGTGTTTCTGCTCCAAACTCTACTCATTTTCACACCATTATGACTGCCAGCTGCAATTCTTCAGATGCTCTGTGGGTTGGTGAGAAAATCTATTGATTTGTTCCCAGGTGGATAAAAGTCTGAAGCTACTGCACAGGTCATAGCCCAAAGCCTGCAAGTTTGTTTTCCAGCACTCTAATGCACCCTGCAAGACTCAGAGGTTTATGACTTAAAATTCCAGAGGAGTAACAAACAACAAATGTTAGGTGCTTAATGAAGACAACTGGACAAGATCTGATCTTGGCTGTAGCCTGGGTGAAGCCTCTTTGCCCAAATTCAGGCTGGTACATGGAATGCCATTCTCCTTGGAAGAGAGTCTCCTGCAGGATAAGGTTTGTTCCAAGGGGCCTGTTAACATCAGTCCCAGCTTATGTAGGGGAATTCTGATGGTTCACAGAATCATAGAACCTTAGAGGCTGGAAAGGACCTCCAGAGATCACCCAGTTCGACCTCCCTGTCGAGGCAGCATCACTCAGGGTAGTCCACACAGGAATGCATCCAGGTGGGGTTGAAAGTCTCCAGGGTAGGAGACTCCATAACCTCTCTGGGCAGCCTGCTTCAGGGCTCTGCACCCTCACTCCAAAGAAGTTTCTCCTCATGTTGAGCTGAAACCTTCTCTGTTCCAGTTTGTAGTTGTTACTACTTGTTGAATTGCTGCTGACCACCAAAAAGAGCTTGGCCCCAGGCACTGACACCCACCCCTCAGATATTTGCACACATGGATAANGGCACTGACACCCACCCCTCAGATATTTGCACACATGGATAAGATCTCCTCTAGGTCTTCTCCAGACTAAACAGCCCCAGGGCTCTCAGCCTCTCTCCATAGGGAGATGCTCAAGTCCCCAACTCATCCTCATGGCTCTCCAGCATTTCCCTGCCTCTCCTGAACTGGGGAGCCCCAAACTGGACACAGTATTGCAGGTGTGGGCTCAGCAGGGCAGAGCAGAGGAGGAGAAGAACCTCCTTCATTCAACTAGCTTAAAGTTAGCATTTTTCCATGGACAATTTCCTGTTGCCAATAGAGAAATCCAGGAGCAGCTTGCAATTGGTGATTTCACAGCACACTACCCCCAGACACCATGTACCCAGGGACATCAATCTGTGGAGGGAAGCCAGCCTGGAAAGGAAGATGAGAACATGATAAACTTGCTTCCAAGTTTAATTAAGCATTTTGGGAAGACAAGTGCAGCTTGGTGCTTCATTCTCTGTTTCCATGGATTACAGCAGTATTTCTTCTTCTTGCCCTTTCTCTCCCTTATGCTGCAATTTAACATGCACTTATATCTTGTCTCTATGTGAAGGGATTGGGTCTCATACATATGTAAAAATATAACTTGGTTTTTATCTTCTGGAAGAGGGAAGTTGGATATCTGCACTCTGATTCCAGAGGAAAAGCCTGTTCACTACAGCAGAAAACTCTTTTGGTGGCAAAGAAAGCCAACAGGACACTGGGCTGCAATCAACAAGGGCATCACCAGCAGAGAGAAAGAAGTCATTGTCCCACTCTACTCAGTGCTGATCAAACCACACCTGGGGCATTGTCTGCAGATTTGGTCCCTGATGCACAAAAAAATGATGTGGACAGGCTGGAAAGTGTCCAGAGAAGGGCCAGGAGAATGAAACCTTGCCCTGTGAGGACAGGCTGAGAGAGCTGGGTCTGCTCAGCCTGGAGAAGAGAAGGCTGAGGGGAGACCTCATTGCCATGGACACAAAGGGAGGTCACCAGGAGGATGGAGACTCCCTTTGAAAGGAGTGCCATGGAGAAGACAAGGGGTGGTGGGGACAAGTTACTGCTGGGGAGATTCCCATTGCACTCCAGGAGAAAATGTTTGCCCCTGAGCACAGTCAGACACTGGAATCATCTCCCAAGGGAAGCAGTGGAGTCCTGTTGGACAGTTTAAGACTCACCTTGACAGGCTGCTGGGGCAGCTCATTTTGACTCTGCTATTCCCTGGTCCCATTGCTGGACCAGATGATCTTGGAGTCCTTTCCAGCCTGGCAGTCTGTGAAGATACAGTTCCTCACAGCATCCTAGAATCATAAAATCATAGAGCTGCTGAGGTTGGAAGAGACCACTGAGATTTTTCAAGTCAGAGAGGCTCCCTCATTCCTCTGACTCAGAGCAGCTATGGCAGAGGATGCTTTTTTTCATATGCCACTGCAGAGCCCAGAGGAAGCTTCCAGAGGAATTGGAAGTGGATTTCAGGATGGAATAGAATCATAGAATGGTAAGGTTGGAAGGGACCTCAAGGATCATCCAGTTCCAACCCCCTGCCATAGGCAGGGACACCTCCCACTAGCACAGGTCACTCAAGGCCTCGTCCACCCTGGCCTTGAACCCCTCCAGGGAGGGAGCAGCCACAACCTCCCTGGGCAACCTGTGCCAGTGTCTCACCACCCTCACTGCAAACAACTTCCTCCTAACATCCAGTTTCAATCTCCCCTCTGCCAGTTCAAACCCATTGCCCCTTGTCCTGTCATTGCAAGCCCTTGTCAATAGTCCCTCCCCAGCCTTCCTGGAGCCCCCTTCAGATCCTGCAAGGCTACTCTAAGGTCTCCTGGAAGCCTTCTCTTCTCCAGGCTGCAGAGCCCCAACTCTCTCAACCTGTCCTCATAGGAGAGCTGCTGCAGCCCTCTGATCACAGCAGGGCATTAAGTTTATGAAGTTATCAAAATATCACTCAGCAGAGGGGTTTGCTTGCCACTGCTTTTCCTGTAGTGACCTTGAGTGACCTGTACTAATGGGAGGTGTCCCTGCCTATGGCAGGGGGTTGGAACTGGATGATCCTTGAGGTCCCTTCCAACCTTACCATTCCATGATTCTATGACTTGGAGCAGCAAATCTCCTTGAAAGATGATCTGCATAGCAAGGAACTCTGTCTCTCCACATTTACCCTTGCTGTTTAATGCAATCTCCCTGCATCAACATACACTTGAGCTTTGTTTGGTTTGTGATGAAAACCAAACCAAACTTCCTGGAGAGGAGAGGGAATGTTCTTGGGCCACATCATACAAGTTCCTGTTTGCAGCTTGTGGNAGCAAGAGCAGTGTGGGCAGCAGGGTGAGGGAGGTGATTCTCCCTCTGTGCTCTGCTGAGACCCCACCTGGAGTACTGCATCCAGTTCTGGAGCCCCTGGGATAGGAGGGATGTGGAGATGCTGGAGTGTGTCCAGAGAAGGGCCACGAGGATGCTCAGAGGGCTGAAGCTGCTCTGCTGTGAGCACAGACTGAAAGAGTTGGGGCTGTGCAGTCTGGAGAAGAGGAGGCTCCAAAGAGACCTTCTTGTGGCCTTCCATTATCTGAAGGGGGCTACAAGAAAGCTGGGGAGGGACTTTTTAGGCTGTCAGGTAGTGACAGGACCTGGGGGTGGAATGAAGCAAAGCTGGAGGTGGGGAGAGTCATCCTGGAGGTGAGGAGGAAGAACTTCTTCAGCATGAGAGTGGTGAGAGCCTGGAATGGGCTGCCCAGGGAGGTGGTGGAAGCCTCATCCCTGGAGGTGTTTAAGGCCAGGCTGAGCTAGGGTAGGGTGTCCCTGCCCATGGCAGGGGTTTGGAACTGGATGATCCTTGTGGTCCCTTCCAACCTGACTGATTCTATGCTTCTCTTCTTGCTTCAGCCTCAACAATCTTGGAGCCCTGTGAGCAGCTTTCTGCTTTCAAAGATCACATTCTGTGCTTCTGTGCTCCACAACCTCCCTGGAGATGATCAGCACCAGGTTGGATGAGGTCCTGAGCAACCTGTTCTAGTGAGAGGTGGCCCTGCCTGTGGTGGGGGGTTTGGAACTGGCTGAGCTTTGAGATCCTTTCCAACCTAAACCATTCTATGATTAAAGTCCTTGCAGCACCTTCAACCAAGGTAGTGCTGAGCTTGCTTGAAGAGCATCTCCCCATTTCACTCCTTCCTTTCTGCAGGCAAGGTAAGGGCCATACATTTCCACTACTGTTTTTCCTGCTTGGAAAAATCAAGAGCCTGAGACTGCTTTTGACATGAGAAATAAAGACCCATGTGCACTTTTCAATCTGTCTGAACAGTCTTGCATGGAAATTCCCTGTAGATTCACTTTTATTTTTCAGTCTGAGTCCTCAGATAGTAGCAACCTCCTTATTTAATTTCCCTGGGAACAGTGTGGAAGAGAATATTCCTTGGCAGAGACCTGCAGAGCAATAACTGAACTTCATGATGAGCAATTCCAAAGTCTCATCACTCCTTGCCACTGCAGGATTAGTTTTTCCCCCCTCCTCTCAGTTCTCCCACAAACCCCTGCCCACAGTCACCTGCTTTTACACTCTCCCATTTGCTCCCACTTTGGTTCCTGAATATTTGATTACCACCTTGATCAGATCCAGGGGTCTGCTGCAGCTGTTTTGCAGCTTCTGGAGCAGTTTTGTGGCTGTTTTTTTGTAACTTCTACAGCAGGATGTGGTGGCCCTGCTCCTGAAATGTGCTCTGGAGCTGCTGTGTTTGAGTCTCAGGTTATTAACTGAATACAGCTGTGGACACACAGGGACTGGGATCTGGTCCTAATGTGGCTGCTTGGAAAAATCTCCACTTAAAATGACAGATCTGTGTGTTACAGAATGGGGGCTGGAAGGGACCTCTGGAGATCATCCAGTCCTACCCCACCCCTGCTAGAGCAGGATCAATGACAAGAGGCTGTGATCTGGGCAAAACATGAAAAACATTAGAGAATGGTCTCTTTGGTCCCATCACTCAGGCACCATGAGAAGCAGGCTCACAGGATGTCAGGGATTGGAAGGGACCCAAAGAGATCATCCAGTCCAACCCCCCTGCCACAGCAGGACCAGACAATCCAGCTCAGGGCACANGTTTCCTGCAAGACAGCTGAAAGCACCTTTTGTGGAGCATGTGCTGAGTTGTACCACAGAGAGATGGGCACACATCTGCCTCTACCTGGTGAGTGTGTAAGTGGTAGAAGAGGGGAGATTGAAACTGGATGTTAGGAAGAAGTTGTTTGCAGTGGAGGGTGGTGAGACACTGGCACAGGTTGCCCAGGGAGGTTGTGGGACTGTGCTCCACAGTCTCCCTGGAGGTGTTCAGCACCAGGCTGGATGAGGTCTTGAGTGACCTGTTCTAGTGGGAGGTGTCCCTGCCTATGGCAGGGGGTTGGAACTGGATGAGCTTTGAGGTCCTTTCCAACCTAAACCATTCTATGATTCTAGAACTCCTGCTGCCTACTTTATGAGGCCAGGCCAGCTGAGGGGTGTGATCTGGGATTACTGAATCCCAAGGAAACAACTCCCTGAAAGGAGGTTGGAGTGAGATGAGGCTTGGTCTCTTCTCCCTAATATCAAGTGATAGGAGCGGAGGAAATGGCTTCAAGTTGCACCAGGGGAGGGTTAGGTTGGATATTGGGAGCAATTTCTTCACTGAAGAGTGGTTAGGCATTGGCACAGGCTCCCCAGGGAGGTGCTGGAGTCCTCATCCCTGGAAGTGCCCAGGAAATGTGTGGCCATGGCACACGGGGATGTGGTTTGGTGGCCATGGTGGTGCTGGGTTGATGGTTGGACTGGATGATCTTAGAGGGCTTTCCCAACTGAATCTATGGTTCTATGACATGATTTATAAACTCTGAGGGCAGGACAGCCTGGGAACCATTTCATCTGACTCCCTGAGTGTCACCAAGCATTGCCTTTCACACAGTGACTCCTACCTGAGGCAGAGTTGTTGGGAATCCGATAGGAAGAGAAATGCACAGCAAGAGCTAAAACCTCTGCTGTGTCCACTTTCAGCATCCACCCTTAACTCAAAAAAGAGGTCTCAGACTAGGGTGGTCCTGCTTCTCAAGTTAACATTCTTGTTTCATGCTGAGGCAAAGCTATGGAGGTACCTTAAGAGTGTCAAAGTCCATCAGTACTTCACAGAAGGCAAACTGGACCAATACCATTTGTGTACACACACATCTGTTTGTCTCTCATCTATTTATTTATCTGTTGTCTTTGGTTTTGTTTTCCTCCTTTCTTTATTTCATCTACCTATCTGGCTATCTATCAAGCAATAACAAAGATTTCTTCCTAGGTCCTTCTCCACCTGGCTCACCATGCCAGGGTACATGCCAGAGAAATCCATCATGAGTTTCCTCACTCAGGCCTCAGTAACTGGGTTATGACCTGTGTCATGCAGCCACCCAGAGAGGCTGACACTGGGTCTTGCTTTAGTACACAGCATCCTGCAGCTGCCAAGCTCCAAAAAGCATGGGCACAGCAAAGGAATCTTCTGTGCCATGCCAAAAGTGTGCACCTGCCAACACTGCCTTTGCAAAGAGATTTGATTGTCTCCTGCCCTGGTTGCAGCCAAGTAAGCTCTCTGTGAGCAGCACCTCACCCACCTTCCTCCCCTCCTCTTCATTTTTGTTCCTCTCCTGACAATTCCCTCCTGTCTTTGCTGTATAAACCTGCCACTGTTATTAATGTCTTGCTCCTTGTTCCTTCCTGCCTTGACTTTATATGGCAAGAGTAGAGGAGCAGCCCCCTTGGAAAAAAAAGAAATGTTATTGCTATGAGAGCATGAAAACTCCACAGCTCCCAGACTGTAGGCTCCCACCCTGCCTTTGTCTTCCTGGGAGAGTCAGAAAAGAAGCTCCTGTCCTCAGGGCAGCTCCTGTCCTCAGGGCAGCTCACACTCTGCATGCTGACAAATTTCCTGCTTCGCTTTCCCCCTGTGTGTCTGATCCACTCTCAAAGACATTTAAGAGCACAGTAGCTGCTCTGAGGCTCCTGAACAGTTCCAAGCAGGCTGGGTACCAGGTCCTAGGCAAGTCATAGAATCATAGAATGGTAAGGTTGGAAGGGACCTCAAGGATCAGCCAGTTCCAACCCCCTGACATAGGCAGGGACACCTCCCACTAGCACAGGTCACTCAAGGCCTCCTCCAACCTGGCCTTGAACACCTCCAGGGAGGGAGCAGCCACAGCCTCCCTGGGCAACCTGTGCCAGTGTCTCACCACCCTCACTGCAAACAACTTCCTCCTAACATTCAGTTTCAATCTCCCCTCTGCCACTTCAAACCCATTGCCCCTTGTCCTGTCATTGCAAGCCCTTGTCAATAGACCCTCCCCAGCCTTCCTGTAGCCCCCTTCAGATACTGTAAGGCCACTCTAAGGTCTCCTGGAAGCCTTTTCTTCTCCAGGCTGCAGAGCCCCAACTCTCTCAGCCTGTCCTTAAGCTACCCATATCACATGAGCTATAAAATCTGGGAAACTGTGTCAGGGAGCTTTGAATTCCTTGGCTGGGTGAGCACATCACAGCAATCTCCTTTCCTCTCTGAGCTCACTGTGCTGTGGCTGTGATCTAGCACAGGCTCTGTGTGCCAGGCTGGTGTCAGAGGAGAGCTCTGTTTACCAGAAATGGTCCTGCTCTGCCTGCTTGCTTGGAGGAAGAAGCAGAGGTTTCCCTGATGTAAAGTGCTGTAAGACACATGCAGCTCCACATGCAGACTGACTGGATGCAGAAAGGGAACTCAGAGCACAGTGGATGATGTGCCAAGCTCACATCTACACAGTGGGGGACATAGGAAGCAGGGGATGTCACATTTATTCTGTTGAAGAAGCTGTTGTGATAGCTCAGATGTGAGCCTTGCCTATCTTGTGTCACTCAGACTCATCAGTGTTAGTGAGACTTCTTTTAAACAGCATGGAAAGAGCCTTTAGCTCTCCTGAGAAACCTCTGGGAGAGGCTGTGGTTCAGCTCCTGGTTCCAAATGAGACCCACCAGTCAGATGCACTGGAGCCTGCTGGCAGATGGCATCCACCAGCTACCAGTGCATTTTGGGTGGCAAACTTTGTCCAACATCCCCTCAAAACTCTGTATCATAGAATTGTTTTGATTGGAAAAGAACTTTAAGCTCATTCAGTCCAACCATTCTCTAACTCTTCCAAGGCTGGTGCTAAACCATATCCCTCAGCACCACATCTCTGCCTCTTGGAAACACCTCCAGGGATGGGGATTCAACCATCTTCCTGGGTAGCCTGTGCCAGCTTTTGAGAACCCTTCCAGTGAAGCAGTTTCTTCCCATATCCTCTCCTGGTGCCAAGTGAGGCCACTTCCATCCCATGTATTTGAGGCAGCACTTTGGCCTCTCTCCTTCTAGGGGGAAGATGTTGTCATAGCTGTTAGACAAAGGATGTCTGCCCAGGGATCCATCTATGCCTCTGCAGGAGCCCCCCAGGAACACCTGGCTTACAGGTGTGGAGGGAAAACCAACAGAAATCCTAGACACTTTTGGGAATGGTGACAGGGGACCTCAGCAGCAGCTTTATAGGAAAGGAAAAAAAAAAAAAAGACAGTGTAGGAGGCATGAGTAGCTCAGGGGCAAGATCTAACAGGTGTACACAGAGAGATGTGAGGTTATGGTTTGCCTCAATGGTCTTAAGGGCTTTTCCAACCAGGTGATTCTATGATGATGAGACTCCACCTGGACTACTGCATCCAGTTCTGGAGCCACTATTGCAAGAGGGCTATAGAGGTGCTGGAAGGTGTCCAGAGAAGAGCCACGAGGATGAGCAGAGGGCTGGAGCTGCTCTGCTGTGAGGAGAGACTGAGGGAATTGGGGCTGTGCAGTCTGGAGAGGAGAAGGCTCCCAGGTGACCTTCTTGTGGCCTTTCAGTATCTTAAGGGGGCTGCAAGAAAGCTGAGGAGGGACTTTTTAGGCTGTCAGGTAGTGATAGATCTGGGGGGAATGGAACAAAGCTAGAAGTGGGTAGATTCAGACTGGATGTTAGGAAGAAGTTCTTCAGCATGAGAGTGGTGAGAGCCTGGCAGGGGTTGCCCAGGGAGGTGGTGGAAACCTCATCCCTGGAGTTGTTCAAGGCCAGGCTGGATGAGGCTCTGGACAGCCTGATCTAGTGTGAGGTGTCCCTGCCCATGGCAGGGGGGTTGGAGCTGGCTGATCCTTGTGGTCCCTTCCAACCCTGACTGATTCTATGCTTCTATTGATGACAATGATACAAAGATGACCCAAGGGCTGGAGCAGCTCTGCTATGAGGACAGGCTGAAGGAGCTGGGGGTGTTCAGCCTGGAGAAGAGAAGACTCTGGGGGGACCTTGTAGCTGTCTTTCAATACCTGAAGGGATCCTCCAAGAAGGCTGCAGAGGGGCTTTTCCTGAGGGTGTCTAGAGGCAGGAGAAGGGAAAATGGTTTGAAGCTGAGGGAGAGTAGGTTTAGACTGAATCTTAGGAAGAAGTTCTTCAGGATGAGGGTGTTGAGACACTGGAACAAGTTGTCCAGAGAGGTTGTGGATGTCCCCTCACTGGAGGTGTTCAAGGCCAGGTTGGATGAGACCTTCAGAAATCAGATCTGTTTGAGAGATGTCCCTGCCCATGGCAGGGAGGTTGGAGTAGGTGATCTCTAGGCTCCCTTCCAACCTAAGCCATTCTGTTGTGTAGGCACCAGACAGAAAGGCATTCTGTGAAGACTGAGGGGTTTGGTTACCATTTTAAACCCTATTTTATTCACCTGTACCTGAAAAGCCATCAAGAGAGGTGATAAAATTAATGAAATGCTCTCTCCATTTCCTTCTGCTTTTCCTTGCCAGGCTTAAGCTGCTCATCTTTTCAGAGGTACTTTGCAGCAGCAGCAGCAGCCTGAAATAAAGCTGTCTGAATGCACAACCCAGACAAACAGCCCTGCCTCAGGGACACAGATCTCAGCAATCCAGGCTCAGGCTGACTCCAGCCTGCCGTCCCCTGGCTGCTTTTGACAGTCCAGGGAATTTTTTTTTTCACCCTTTAGGCCAGCTGGCAACAAGCACCTAAGATCAGCCTCAGGAAAACAAACTTAGACTGCACTGCTAGGGAAAACACAGCAAGAATGAGAAGCTGCCTCCTTCAGATTTCTGTGTTGCTCTTCTTGCAGGCCAACCATATCACAGAATCATAGAATGGTAAGGTTGGAAGGGACCTCAAGGATCAGCCAGTTCCAACCCCATGCCACAGGCAGGGACACCTCCCACTAGCACAGGTCACTCAAGGCCTCCTCCAACCTGGCCTTGAACACCTCCAGGGAGGGAGCAGCCACAACCTCCCTGGGCAACCTGTGCCAGTGTCTCACCACCCTCACTGCAAACAACTTCCTCCTAACATCCACTTTCAATCTCCCCTCTGCCAGTTCAAACCCATTGCCCCTTGCCCTGTCATTGCAAGCCCTTGTCAATAGTCCCTCCCCAGCCTTCCTGGAGCCCCCTTCAGATACTGGAAGGCTACAGGATATATATATCTTGGGATGCTTCAAAAGCAGTGTGACCAGCAGTGTTACCAGTGTTCAAAAGCAGTGTGACCAGCAGTGTGACCAGC
>WBNM01042579.1:3258-13874 GCA_013399055.1 Ramphastos sulfuratus | reverse complement strand
GAGGCTGGTGAGAGGCCTCGAGCACAAGCCCTATGAGGAGAGGCTGAGGGAGCTGGGATTGTTTAGCCTGGAGAAGAGGAGGCTCAGGGCAGACCTTATTGCTGTCTACAACTACCTGAAGGGTGGTTGTGGCCAGCAGGAGGTTGCTTTCTTCTCTCAGGCAACCAGCACCAGAACAAGAGGACACAGTCTCAAGCTGTGCCAGGGGAAGTTTAGGCTGGAGGTGAGGAGAAAGTTCTTCACTGAGAGAGTCATTCCCCACTGGAATGGGCTGCCCAGGGAGGTGGTGGAGTCACCGTCCCTGGAGGTGTTCAAGGCAGGTTTGGACGTGGCACTTGGTGCCATGGTCTAGTCTTGAGGTCTGTGGTAATGGGTTGGACTTGATGATCTTTGAGGTCTCTTCCAACCTTGCTATACTGTGATACTGTGAAGGACCCATTCAGCTGCACCTCCTCAGGCCACAAGGACCACAGGCAAAAAAGTTCCCTCCCCCCTGCCTCCTCTTGGGCAGAGCCGAATCCCACTGGACCTGCTGCCAGCAGCAAAGGAGGGCCCGAAGAGCTCAGTTACAGCCGAAAAAGGAGATTTGGAGGTTTGTTAGACAAAAAGGATCCATCCTGGAGCGGCTCTGCCTTCCTCTGTCGCCTCACAAAGCAGCAGCCTTTGAGAGGCTCTTATCTGGAGGCTGCGGTTCAAAGAGCTGCTGACGCCTCTTGGACCAGGCTGAAAAGCTGCTCTGAGCCCTGGGGCGGCTCCGGGGTCCCTTCCTTCCCCTTGCACTGCCCCAGCCATTTGCATCAGAAAAGGCTGCTCCGGGCTGCTCCCAGGCTGCTGAGGCCACAGCAAGCAGCTGCGGGGCTGAGCCGCTGGCAAGTGGGCAGGGCACAGGTGCCCAGGCAGGGGGTCCTTGGCAGGACGGGATGGAGAGAAGCAGAGACTTGTTTGGGGTGGAAGAGCTCTCTGAGATCAGTCAGCCCAACCCCACCAGGGGCACCAAACCATGGGCACAGGGTTCTGGAGCACCTCCAAGCATGAGGACACTCCACCAGCTCCCTAGGCAGCCTGTGCCCATCTCTGACCACTCTGGCAGCAAAGAAACTTTGTCTCCTCTCCAACCTAACCATCCCCTGGCACAAGTCCAGGACATTTCCTCTCCTGTCTCCTGATCCTGGGGAGCAGAGCCCAGCCCCCACCTGCCTGCAGCCTCCTTTTCTGATGAGGAAGGAGAAGCCAAATGGCTTTGGTGTCCTGAAGCTGGCTGTGCCCAGGCAGAGGAGATGTGAGAGGTGGCATTGCCTTGCCTTGCCTTGCCAGGACTGCTGCCACCTGGGCACCTGAAGTTTCTCAGCAGCTCGAGGCTGAGCCCTCAAAAAGCTCAGCTGTGAGGGTGAGGAGAGCAAAGGTCATGGCAGGCTCTGGGCTGCAGTGCACAGAGAGGTGCCCATGGGCAGCAGAACATCTGCTGCTAGAGCAGGCTGCTGCCCTGAGCCTGGCACCAAGCAACCCCCAGGGGCTCCAGCTCTGACCAACCACAGTGGCATGGGCAGAGCTGTGGGTGACAGCCTGAAGGGAAGGGCTCTGTGCCCTCAGCCCAGGGCTCTGTGCCCTCACCTCAGGGCTCTGTGCCCTCACCCCAGCCTCTGTGCCCTCAGCCCAGGCTCTGTGCCCTCACCTCAGGGCTCTGTGCCCTCAGCCCAGGGCTCTGTGCCCTCACCCCAGCCTCTGTGCCCTCACCTCAGGGCTCTGTGCCCTCACCCCAGGCTCTGTGCCCTCACCCCAGGGCTCTGTGCCCTCCTCTTCTCAGGAAGAAATTCTTCCCCATGAGGCTGGTGAGGCTCTGGAGGAGGCTGCTCAGGGAGGCTGTGCAAGCTCCAGCCCTAGAGGTGTTCAAGGCCAGGTTTGGGGGGGCTTGCCCAGCCTGGTGCAGCAGGAGGTGTCCCTGCCCCTGGGACATCATGGGATGGTCTCAAAGGTCCCTTCCAGCCCAAGCCATTCTGGGATGCTCTGACCTGCAGCTCCCTGGGGTGACTCTGGGCAGTGTTGTGCTCCCCTCTCCCAAGGTGCCAGCTGCAGCTCTCTGACTGCTGAATGCACCAGAGCACAGAGCACAGAGCACAGAGCACAGAGTGAGCCAGGCTGGAAAGGAGCTTTGAGAGCATCGAGTCCAACCTGGCACCTAACACCTTCTGCTTCACTACCCCATGGCACCAAGTGCCTCATGCAGCCTCCTCTTAAACACCTCCAGGGATGGGCACTCCACCACCTCCCCAGGCAGCCCATCCCAATGCCAATCTCTCTTGCTGTGGAGAACTTCTTCCTCACATCCAGCCTGAACCTGCCCTGGCACAGCTTGAGGCTGTGTCCTCTTGTTCTGTCCCTGGGTGCCTGGCAGAAGAGCCCAACCCCAGCTGGCCACAACCTCCCTTCAGGGAGCTGCAGAGAGCAATGAGGTCTGCCCTGAGCCTGCAGGCTGCACACCTCCAGCTCCCTCAGCCTCTCCTCACAGGGCTATGCCCTCTCACCAGCCTTGGTGCCCTTCTCTGGGCACCTTCAGCACCTCAACATCTTTCTTGAATTGAGGGGCCCAGAACTGGACACAGCACTCAAGGTCTGGCACCTGCTGGGTGGGTTCAGGACCTCTGCCAGGATGATGCCTGAGGCAAGGAGCAAGCCAAGATGCCAAGCCCAGTCCACACCACCCCTTGCTGGTGCAGCACTTGGCCCTGGCATCAGGGGCAGCAGGATCCTGACACCCTGCTGCTAAAACAAGCCTGGGGGACTGCCTGCTGAGGAGCAGGGACACAGTGGTGCCCTGGCTGGGCTGCAGGGCACAGCCTGGGATGCTGGGACACTGCTTCAGTGCTCACCCAGGGCTTGTGGCACCCAAAGCTCCTGTGCAGAGCATGGAGAGGAGGGCACCAGGCTGGTGTGTGCTCGGAGTGGGCATGGCCGTGCTCAGTGGTGGCCTCCTAGGAGGAAAGAGAAAGGAAACCAGGCAGGGAGGGGCCACCATGGGCTGTGTTCAGGGCTCACAGCCTGGATGTGTCAGCAGCACCTCCTGACTGCAGCCTGGGGCTGCTCAGAGGCACAGCATGCAGTGGGCACAGCATGCAGTGGCTGCAGCATGCAGGGGGCACAGCACGCAGCCACCCCCTGCCTGCTGCTGCTGCTGCCCTGGCTGGAGCTCCTGCAGCTGGCCCATCACATTTCACCCCACCCTTGCCCTCCTCCTCCTCTTGTGCTTGCTTACAGAGCTGCTCAGGAAGCATGGACCAGCTCAAGCCAGTGGTAGTGACCCAGAGAAGAGGCCTGAGGGGCAGCTGCTGGAAGGTGGCAGTGGCAGCCACGGCGGTGGGCACCGTGGCAGCTCTCTACCTGGGCATCCTGCTGGGTGGGTCTGCAGCCACAGCTGCTCTCTGTTTCTCTGCTGCAGAGAGGAAAAGGCCTGCACAGAGCAAACCTCCTCCAGAGCCTCCTGCTGAGGACAGAAGGTGCTCAGCTCCCTCCATGCACACCGAGTGCCAGGGCTGTGCCCAAGCCCTGACCTGGGAGCACTTTGCCCTCCAGCCACGCAGCACAGAGGCTCTGCTCCTCTCTCACCTCCCCCTCTGACTCCCAAATTCCCTCTCACCAAACTCCCCTGCCCCAGAGGCTCTGCCACAGCCTCCTGCAGCCACTGATCAGTGCCCAGTCGCTGCCCTGCTGCAGAGCTTGGTCACTGCCTCCTTGCCCTTCCCACCTGCTGCTGCTGCAGTGCCAGATGCCATCTGAGCCCCCAGCCTGAGATGCCCAACAGAGCCCAGCAGCACAGCTCCTCTGCACGGTGCCTGTGGTGCCTCCTGCACCCCTGCAAGGATGAGGCCCCTCTGGGACTGCACTGCTGGGCTCTACCCATCTGTTCACCCATCTCTGCCTCAGCCTGGACAAAAATCCTCCTCGGTGCAAATCCCTCCTAGTGCCTGTGTGCAGGGCAGCCCAGCAGGGCCAGGGGGCACCCCCGGGGCAGGCAGATGTGCCCGGGGACAGTGGAGCTGCTCAGACCAGGAGGTGCTGAGCTCCATGGCCCGGGGCAGGCAGATGTGCCCGGGGACAGTGGAGCTGCTCAGACCAGGAGGTGCTGAGCTCCATGGCCCAAAGCAGACAGTGAGGACAGCTGGGTCCAGCCACAGCCCCAAGCCTCTGCACGGCCTCCCTGTGCCCTCTGTGCCTCTGACACCCCTTTTGCCCTGGCAGCCTGCCAGCCCTCGGGGGAGACCAGCTTTGAGCACACAGTGGAGCTGCGAGGGATCAGCTTCAACAGCAGCCTGCAGCTGGAGACCTCAGACTACTACAGGGTGCTGACCCCTGCCCTGGAGAGGCTGGTGAGTGGGGCTGGCCAGGGCTTGGAAAGGGTCCCCCCGGGGTCCTCATGCGGCAGGACCTGGATGCCAAAGGCAGGAGAGGGAGCTCTGGAGCCAGCAGGGAGCACCTCGGGTCTGAGCTGAACTTGGAGAGGCTTCACCAGAGCCATCTGCAGGGTGTGCAGAGTGGCCCTGGCAGCAGAGAGGTGGTAAGGAAGGGCCAGAGAAGGGCTGTGCTGCCTCATGCCCTGAGCCAGGGTGGGCAGAGGGTTGCACATGAGCTGCACTTGGGTGGCTCTGCTGTCTGCAGAGACAAGAGACCCTCAGCTGGCTCCAGCTCCCTGCAAAACCCCAGGCACTACGTAGTGCCAGCCCCCTGCCCACTGAGCATGTGCCCACCCTTCTCTGCTTTGCAGTTCCTGTCCAGTGTCCAGGACTCCCAGCTGGACTGGAGCTGCACTGGCTGCACCATCCTGGGCTACAGGTGAGTGTGGGCAGCTCCCTGCACACTGCAGCCTCAGGGCACTCTCAGGAGCTCCATCAGCAAGGTGCCCTCGGTCCTGTGCTCAGCACCAGTGCAAAGGGCAACTGCTTTGGGCCAGGGCTGGATTTGCTCCTGGGCTGGCACCAGGGCTCTGGATCCCCTCACTTAGAAATGAGTTCAGAGAGGCAGAGGGGGAAGACCCTGCTCGACCAAAGCTGAGCTCTGGGCCAAAGCCAAACCTGCAAACCACCACTTCAGCCCAGAGCTCAGCTCCAGAGAAACCTGTGCCTGAAGTGGTGCAGGACCAGCCCTGCTTGCCCTGAGGTCCCTCCTGCTGCCCCTCTTGTGTCGGCAGGAATGGCAACTCCAGCGTGCTGGTCCGCTTCCGCCTGCGCTTCAGCCCGCAGCACTCCCAGCCCCTGAGCTCCACCCTGGAGGAGGAAGCTCTCAGGCACGGGCTGGCAGCTGCCCTGCACCAGCAGGGGCTCTCCTTGGCTGCCTACGGGACCATATCCTCAGCTTCCCTCACAGGTGAGCTCCTCCTGCCACTGCTGGGCCACCACACCACAGTGGTGCCCTGTGCTGGGCCTCTCCTCCTGCCACTGCTGGGCCACCACACCACAGTGGTGCCCTGTGCTGGGCCTCTCCTCCTGCCACTGCTGGGCCACCACACCACAGTGGTGCCCTGTGCTTGGTCTCTCCTGCCACTGCTGAGCCACCAGAGCACAGTGGTGCCCTGTGCTTGGTCTCTCCTCCTGCCACTGCTGGGCCACCAGAGCACAGTGGTGCCCTATGCTTGGTCCTGCTGGTGCTGCAGGTTGGCAGTGAAATCCCAGCCTGGCTGCCAGGCAGCAAAGTGCCACAGGGCTTCAGCTCTGGGTACCCTGCCCAGGCTCCATTCCCAACAGCAGTGTGAGCAGCAGGATGCTGCCAGGCACCCAAGGAACCAGCAGCAGCTGCTCTGCCTGGCTCCCAGGTGCTGCCAGCTTCACCAGGAGTGTGGCCAGGCCTTGGATGCCTCTCAGCAGATGCTGCTGGGGAGTCCTCAGGTCCCTCTCCAGCACTGCCCTGCCAGAGCAGCTCTGGGGGCCTGCAGCAACAACAGAGCCCAAAGCAGAAACCGAAGCTGCTTTGGTGTTTCCTGCAGCTGCCTGAGGGCCAAGAGCTCAGGCTCCAGGAGGGTCACTGCTGTG
Organism: Ramphastos sulfuratus; assembly: GCA_013399055.1. Classification (NCBI taxonomy): domain Eukaryota; kingdom Metazoa; phylum Chordata; class Aves; order Piciformes; family Ramphastidae; genus Ramphastos; species Ramphastos sulfuratus. The sequence goes on along the minus strand of WBNM01042579.1, from coordinate 7,857 downwards.
CTGGCTGCAGGTGGCACAGCAGCCCTCAGGCAGCCCTCAGAGCTGTGCCACTGAAGCAGCTTCGGTGAGTGCCTCCCATACCTGAACTGCCCTCTGAAGCCACCTGGCCAGGAGCTGCTTCCATCAGTGGCTGCAGTTTGGTGTGGCCACAAGACTCCAGGTCCAGCAGCTGGAGAAGATGAAGGTGTGGGTTCCTCTGCACCTCCTCCTGCCCTCCCTGCCAGGGTCCTGGGTCCGTGGCAGCCTTGGGCAGCAAGAATGGAGGCTGCACAGACACTGCATGGCTTTAGGCAACAGCCCTGCAGAGCTCAGCCATGGAGCCTGCTCCTGGGAGGCAGCCACGGCTCTGGGGCACTTCTCCCTGCACCTGGGACCACCCCAAAAGCCTATGGGGCCTCTCCTGGGCTGCACACTGCGGGCATGGAAGGGCACTGGGGCAGGGAAAGTGATTGCCAGGCAGGAGGAGAGCAAGGTGGGGGTTGCTCTCTTCTCCCTCAAGTGCCAGGAGCAGTGGCAGTGGCCTCAAGGTGTGCCAGGGGAGGTTTAGGGTGGGCAGTAGAAAAAAATTCTCCATGAAAGGTTCTCAAAGCCTGGCACAGGCTGCCCGGGGAGGTGGTTGAGTGCCCATCCCTGCAGGTGTTTCAAAGCTGCAGAGCTGTGGTGCTGAGGCCAATGGCTTAGCCCCAGCCTTGGCACAGCTACAGCCTGCTTGGACCTGAGGATCTCACAGCTCTTTTCCAACCAATTTGGTGCCATGGTTCCATGAAGCCAAACCTCTGCCAGCCCAGCCCATAGGAGCACTCAGCTCCTGTGCCCCCAGCTGGGATGCCCTCACTGACCCCAGTCCCCTCCCATCTGTCACAGGTGGCAGTGAGCTTTCTCCCCACAGAGCTGGACTGAAATCAGGTAAGAGCAGAACCTCCTGCCCCAGCTGCACTCTGCAGCCTCCTCCTCACCCACCTGGCTGCAGACACCAGAGATGTTTGTGCCCCATCTTCACAACCTGTGCCCAGGACCTTGGCAGTGCCAGGGGGCAGGTGAGGAGGACACTCCCGGCAGCTGGCCCTGGGGGATGGCTGCCGGGAGGCCTGCAGAGGGCACTGATGACTGTGTCCTTGCCGTGCCCAGGGAGCTGCCCTGCAGACGCCTTCACCTGCCACAACAGCCAGTGCGTGGGGAAGGCAAACCCTGAGTGCGACGGGCGCCAGGACTGCGCCGACGGCTCCGACGAGCGCGGCTGTGGTGAGTCTCGGCAGTGTCCCCGGGCACGGGGACAGGGCAGAACCCGCTGCTGCCAGCCTTGGCAACTGTAGCACCTCTGGGCTTGTGGGCAACAAAGAGTGCCAAGGGCACAATACAGCTTGGCAGGGCAGTCGTAGATGCCTGTGTCAGGATGAGGGGAACTGGACCCTGGAAACCTGAGTGCTGTGCCCAGTTCTGGGCACCTCGGTTTGAGAAAGAGGTTGAGGTGCTGAAGGTGCCCAGAGAAGGGCACCAAGGCTGGTGAGGGGGCACAGCCCTGTGAGAAGAGGCTGAGGGAGCTGGGGGTGTGCAGCCTGCAGAAGAGGAGGCTCAGGGCAGACCTCATTGCTCTCTGCAGCTCCCTGAAGGGAGGTTGTGGCCAGCTGGGGTTGGACTCTTCTGCCAGGCACCCAGGGACAGAACAAGAGGACACAGCCTCAAGCTGTGCCAGGGGAGGTTCAGGCTGGATGTGAGGAAGAAGTTCTCCACAGCAAGAGAGATTGGCATTGGGATGGGCTGCCTGGGGAGGTGGTGGAGTGCCCATCCCTGGAGGTGTTTAAGAGGAGGCTGCATGAGGCCCTCGGTGCCATGGGGTAGTGAAGCAGAAGGTGTTAGGTGCCAGGTTGGACTCGATGCTCTCAGAGCTCTTTTCCAGCCTGGTTCACTCTGTGCTCCTGTGGCACACCTCGGCCCCACTGCCAGCTGCCACCCTCCTGCAGGGCTGGCACACTGGGCAAGCTCCACGAGCTGCTGGGAGCAGAGTGAGGGGCAGTGCCTGAGCCTGTGAAGCCATCCCAGGGAGCTCTCTCTGGAAGGTGCTGCTCTGGCAGAGGCTGGGGGAGGTGTTTGTGAGTGCCCAGCGCTTTGCAGCGCTCTGCCCCGAGCCCACAGGTTCGCCTCTGCCCTGTGCCACCCCCGGCGACACCCTGCAGCGTGGGCAGGCGCTGGCAGCAGGCACGAAGCCGAAGCAGCCTCTAGGAGCAGTTTGGTGGGGCAGAGGCTGCTGGTGCTGAGCTCCCCCCTGGGTTGCAGAGTGCGGGAGCCGCCCTGCCATGCAGGCTGCCAGCAGGATCGTGGGCGGCTCGGAGGCATCGCGGGGAGAGTTCCCCTGGCAGGTCAGCCTGCGGGAGAACAACGAACACTACTGCGGCGCTGCCATCCTGACGCGCAAGTGGCTGGTGTCTGCCGCCCACTGCTTCACCGAGTAAGCTCTGCCCGCCCCCGCCCCGCTGCCTGAAGCTGCCAGCTCCTGCTGCCGCACACCGCCTGGCACCCGGCCCCTGCCAGCCCGTGGGCAGCCGCTGTCCCGGCGGGACGGCAGGAGCGGCTCCGGCGGGCATGGCGCTGGCACGGCCGTGCCCCTCTGTCTCCCCCAGGTTTCAGGACCCGTCCATGTGGGCAGCTTACACCGGCAGCACATGGCTGCGGGGCGCGGAGCGCGGGGCGGTGCAGTTGGGCATCGCGCGGATCATCGCCCACCCCTCCTACGACCCCGACACTGCCGACTACGACGTGGCCGTGCTGGAGCTGAAGAGGCCTCTGCCCTTCACCAAGTACATCCAGCCTGTCTGCCTGCCAGGCGCTGGGCACCACTTCCCCACCAGCAAGAAGTGTCTCATCTCGGGCTGGGGCTACCTCAAGGAGGATTTCTGTAAGCTTTCAGCCTGGCACAGGGGGCACAGCGGGCACAGGGACGGTGAGTGGTGCAGGAGGCAGCAGGGAAGGGGAGTCAGGATGTGCCCAGCTCATGGTCACTGAACCAGAGAATCAGTAAGGTTGGAAGAGCTCTCTGGGATCATCCAGGCCAGCACCAACCCAACTCCATCATGGGCACCAAACCATGGCCACAGGTGCCACGGGCACAGGGTTCTGGAGCACCTCCAGGCATGGGCACTCCACCACCTCCCTGGGCAGCCTATGCCAGTGTCTGACCACTCTGGCAGCAAAGACATTTTTCCTCCTCTCCAACCTAACCCTCCCCTGGCACAATTCCAGGACATTTCCTCTCCTCCTGTCCCCTGATCCCAGGGAGCAGAGCCCAACCCCCACCTGCCTGCAGCCTCCTCTCAGGGAGCTGCAGAGGGCAATGAGGTCTCCCTCAGCCTCCTCTTCTCCACACTGATCCCCCCCAGCTCCCTCAACTGCTCCTCCCCAGCCCTGTTCTCCAGACCCTGCCCCAGCTTTGTGCCCTTCTCTGGCCCTGCTCCAGCTCCTCAATGTCCCTCTGGCAGTCAGGAGCCCAGAACTGCACCCAGCACTCAAGCTGTGGCCTCAGCAGTGCCAGTCCAGGGGCACAATAACTGCCCTGCTCCTGCTGCCCACACCAGTGCTGATCCAGGCCAGGCTGCTGCTGCCCTTCTTGCCCACCTGGGCACTCCCTGCCTCCCCTTCAGCTGCTGCCACCCAGCACCCCCAGGGCCTTTCCTGCTGGGCACTTTCCAGCCCCTCTGCCCCCAGCCTGGAGCCTTCATGGGGTTGCTGTGACCCAAGGGCAGGACCCAGCCCTTGGCCCTGCTGACCCTCAGACAGGTGACCTCAGCTCCTGGGTCCATTCTGGGCAGCTCCCTCAGCACAGCCTCCTGCCCCCCAGCAGCTCATCACTGCTCCTTAATCTTGTGTTGTCTGCCAGCTGCCCAAGGATGCCTCAGTGCCCTCACCCAGATCACTGATGAGGATGTCAGAGGCCTGGCCCCAGCACTGAGCCCTGGGGCACACCACTGGTGCCAGCTCACCAGCTGGTTTCAGCTCCCTTACCCCCAGTGCCTGTGCCCAGCCCTGAGGCAGCTCCTGCCCCTCTCTCTGCAGTGGTGAAACCTGAGTTCCTGCAGAAAGCCACCGTGGAGCTGCTGGACCAGGCACTGTGTGCCAGCCTCTACAGCCATGCCCTCACCGACAGGATGATGTGTGCTGGCTACCTGGAGGGCAAAGTCGACTCCTGCCAGGTGAGCTCTGCCCAGGGGAGCCTGCAGCCCTCCTCTCAACAGCCTTTCCCTCCCGGGGTGCAATGGGCAGCAGTGTGGCACACAGAGCAGCAGCGTGGCACAGAGCAGCAGTGTGTGGCACAGAGCAGCAGCGTGGCACAGAGCAGCAGTGTGGCACAGAGCAGCAGTGTGGCACACAGAGCAGCAGTGTGTGGCACAGAGCAGCAGTGTGTCACAGAGCAGCAGTGTGGCACAGAGCAGCAGTGTGGCACACAGAGCAGCAGTGTGTGGCACAGAGCAGCAGCGTGGCACAGAGCAGCAGTGTGGCACAGAGCAGCAGTGTGGCACACAGAGCAGCAGTGTGTGGCACAGAGCAGCAGTGTGGCACAGAGCAGCAGTGTGGCACAGAGCAGCAGTGTGGCACACAGAGCAGCAG
>WBNM01042577.1:18869-32756 GCA_013399055.1 Ramphastos sulfuratus | reverse complement strand
CTGAATGTTTCTGTGTGATGCTGATTCTGTTTCTATGCTATATCATTACCATTTCTTTGAAAATTACTCTTGCTGCATTCAGGAATTCATTTTTTTCTTCTCACAATGGAATAAAAACTTTTCACATTGCATTGTCTCATCCCCCACAACAGAGATCAACTAACAGCATGGAAGGAAACATTGATAGGAAGCATTTCCCTTGGATTGAGAAGTCTCCTGCTCTGCTTGCATCAAGAGTCTTAAATACTTTAAACAACTTCATTATTTCTAACTTCTACAGCAAAACAGACCATAAATAGGGAATCTTCTCTTGGAAGTACTGGGATCAGAGAACAGAATCCCCTGGCTTAGCAGGGGAATCCCAACCCTCAGTCCTGCATGGCAGCAGCAGAAGTATGGGAAAATTAAGGAAAAAACCTGACCATTAATTGTCCACACCCATAACTATAGAGATGATCAGCACCAGCCAGCTGCACACCTCCCTCAGTTAAATCCTGCACTTTGCAATGATGTGTTTGAAGTGATAATGGGAAGAGGGAAAGGATTGTTATTATGAGCACAAAGTGCTAATCTGCTGTCTAGGTCTCGCTGAACCTCTCTCCTAACATTTCATCTAAAATGCTTTCAACTCTTAAATTCACCTTCCCAAACCAGTAGGAGGTTAAAGCAAGACCCAATGGGAGGCTACATTTATTTAATATTCAGTCCTTTCTCAGATGAAATATTGCAATCTGCCCTCACAGGTATTTGTCAAACCATTAGAGTAATGGTTTATAGCTATTACATGAAATTGTAGTTCTATTTGTAACTACCATTGACAAAGGATAGGCAAAGTGCATTCATTTTCCTTGAAAAACACCCAAACCCTCTGCTGTAGAGCACTGAGGGAATGTGCCCCATTAACTAGCTGAGAGCTGTAAGATGAAGCAGTGCTAGAAAACATTGTTTAGCAAACAGGGAGCTGCATTTCTCCAACATCTGTTCCAGAACTACTGTTCACACCTTACAGCTCCATAGCTCACTGCAGATACATTGCAAGAGCCCTCTGGCATGACTCCAGTGTCTGCACTTCCACATATTAACACCACCTGTAAAATAATGTTCACAACTACATCCAGAAATCTGTGATTTTACAACAGCCATGACATCTACCATCTAGCATTGTACTACTTCTTTTTTTTTTTTTTTTTTTTTTTTTTTTTTTTTTTTTTTTTTTTTTTTAATGCATTGGAAAAATAAAGATCATCAGAAAGAAGCAGTAATGACAGAATGAAATATGCAGAATCATGAATCACAGAATTGTCAGGGTTGGAAGGGACCCCAAGGACCATCCAGTTCCAACTCCCCTGCCATTGGCAGAGACACCCTACCCTAGATCAGGCTGGCCAGAGCCTCATCCAGCCTGGCCTTAAACACCTCCAGGGATGGGGCCTCAACCATCTCCCTGGGCAACCCATTCCAGGCTCTCACCGCTCTCATGCTGAAGAAATTCCTCCTCACAGCAGTCTGAATCTCCCCACCTCCAGAACACCAACCAACAAGCCCACCTCAGGTTTTGCCATTTCTTACCAGGAAAATTTTCTACCAAGGATAAAAGTAGTTTTCAGCTGATGGATCTCTTTCATGTAATTGTCAGGGTTGGAAGGGACCTCAAGGACCACCCAGTTCCAACCCCCCTGCCATGGGCAGAGACACCTCACACTAGAGCAGGTTGCTCAGAGCCACATCCAGCCTGGCCTTAAAAGACCTCCAGGGATGAGGCTTCCACCACCTTCCTGGGCAACCTGTGCCAGTGTCTCACCACTGTCATGCTGAAGAACTTTTTAGATTAGACATTGGTCTAAGCTAAATCTGCCCTCTCTAGCTTGGATCCATTCCCCCCAGTCCTATCACTACTTGACACCCTAAAAAGTCCCTCCACAGCATTCCTGTAGCCCCCTTCAGATACTGGAAGTGCCACAAGAAGGTCTCCTCAGAGCCTTCTCTCCAGACTGAATAACCCCAACTCTCTCAGCCTGTCCTCACAGCAGAGCAGCTCCAACCTTCTGATCATCCTCATGGCCCTTCTGTGGACACATTCTAGCACCTCCAGATCTTTCCTGTAATAGAGGCTCCAGCAATGGACACAGTGCTCCAGGTGGGGTCTCAGCCCTGAATGCTGCAGAATCAACGTGCCAAAGGAAGCAAATTTCCTCTCTTAATTGCCTTTAAAAATAAAACAAACCACTCAAATCAACCCACCCATCCCACCACAGCAACAACAAAAAGAGCAGTTTTGGCCCCTGACAAGTTTCTGCCATTTCAAATGCCTTCCAAAATTCTGCAACTGCAGTCCACATGTAAAAGATAGATAGAAAATCCTCAGATTCCTGACTGAGACCTTTCCTTGCCCCTGAAGCTGTCCTGCTGACCATTATTTTACTTCCTCAGATAGGCCCCCTTAAAAAGACTTCCATGTTCTTGCAGTCCCTTTCACACACACTATGCATCTCTGCACATCCCAGCTGCTTCTTTTAGCACTCTTTCAGTTCCAGGGTTCTTGCTAACAAGTGTTCATTTGGTTGGTTTGTAATCAAAAGGTTGCAAAGACAACCCTTGCAAAAGGAAAGTGTTGCTGAGGACCATGGCTGAGTGACCACAGAGGCACTGAGCCAGGCAAAGCGTCTCAATCACTGCTCCTCACTTAACTTCTCAACTATTTGACTTTAAACACATCTCCCAAAATTATTAAGTCAAAGGTACTAAAATACAACAGGCAGAAATACAACTGTGCCAGATCCAGACATGTCCATTTTCTATAGCTACCACTGATTTTCCACACAGATTTACATGGTTTTATAAACAACAGCAAGAACTGATGACTTCTCTGCTCCCTTCCTGACCCCCAGCAGGAGGAGGAGAGCCCCCCCCCCCAGCAAGAGGAGGAGAAGACACCACTGCACACCAGCAGGAGGAGGGGAGGCCCCCCCCAGCAGGAGGAGAAGAGCCCCTCTCAAGCAGAAGGAGGAGAGTCCCCCCCCCAAGCAGGAGGAGGAGAGACCCCCCCCCAAGCAGGAGGAAGAGAGCTCCCCCCCCCCAGCAGGAGGAGGAGAGGTCCCCCAGCATGAAGCCTAACAGACAGTTCTGCCTCCAAAGGTATGGTGGGTTCTACATGTCCCCTCTGTTGCTCTTAATGATTTTTTTCTCCCCTCCCCCAGGAAAAAAATCAAGTGGGAAGCCCCAATACTGAGGGGAACACATCCTGAAACATTGCCAAGGATGCCAAGAGGCATGCTGGCACCACAGCAGCCTGCTCAGCCAGAGAGAATGGCTGCCCAGTCAAGCACTGGACCCTGGAAGCAGACAAAACTGGAGCTCCTGGGAGGTGCAGAGCAGACTGGCAACCTAAGAGTTATAAATATTGAGCATTCAACTGCTAGTTTGCTTCTTGCCCTTTGATATCCAGCAACCAAATTGCTTTTCTGTTGCATAAAGTCTCTTTCAAATTCAATTGCTTATCTCCTCATTTATTCAAGAAAGAGAAACCTCAGGTTTAAAGGGATGAGAGCCCACAATAGGAATATACTATATTAAACATACAACAGACATCTGAAAAATAACCAAAACAAACTCTCTTGATTATAAACTTCAATATCAAGGTATCCTCCAGGGTCTCAACTGGATCCAGGCTATAAGAATTCCCAATTATTTGAATTTCTATGCATGGGATAAGCATTTAGTTATCAACATCCACCACGCAACACATTTTCATTGGTTATTAGGCTGCTATTCCCATGTGGAATTGAAGGTGTTGCTACTGTAACCACACTGCCAATGAAGTGAGAAGCCCTTTCCCCACAGGTCACCCCCTGCCATGGTGGGCAGCCAGGGCAGGGCAGGTTTGTCACCAATAGGTTCTGGATGGAGTGGAATAAGAAGGTTTTGGCCAGCCCTCGGCTGCTCAGCTAAACAAAACACAACATTGCACCTAGAACATGCTGCTAGGATAGAATCACAGAATGGTTTGGGTTGGAAGGGATCTCAAAGCTCAGCCAGTCACAACTCCCTGCCATAGGCAGGGACACCTCCCACTACCACAGGTCACTCAAGGCATCATCCAACATGACCTTGAACACCTCTAGGGAGGTGGTGGAGCACAGAATCACCCAATGTGATCTTTGATCCAACCCCCCTGGGCAACCTGTGCCAGTGTCTCACCACCCTCACTGCAAACAACTTCTTCCTAACATCCAGTTTCAATCTCCCCTCTCCCAGTTCAAACCCATTCCTCCTCATCCTGTCATTACAAGACCTTGTCAATAGTTCCTCCCCAGCCTTCCTGTAGCCCCCTTCAGATCCTGAAAGGCCACTCCAAGGTCTCCTGGAAGCCTTCTCTTCTCCAGGCTGCAGAGCCCCAACTCTCTCAGCCTGTCCTCACAGCAGAGCTGCTGCAGCCCTCTCAGCATCTTCATGGCCTCCTCTAGACCGGCTCCAACAGCTCCATGTCCTTCTTGCGTTTGGGGCTCCAGAACTGCACACAGGACTCCAGATGAGGTCTGAGCAGAGCAGAGCAAAGGGGCAGAATCCCCTCCCTTGCCCTGCTGCCCACACTGCTCTTGCTGCAGCCCAGCACACAGTTGCTGTCTGGGCTGCACTCACACTGCAGGCTCACATTGAGCTTTTTATCAACTAAGACCCCCAGGGCCTTTTCCTCAGGGCTGCTCTCCAATAATGTTTGCCATGTTAATTACAGTGGACAAGATTAAGTTAGGGTCCTGAGGAACTCTGCATCTGCCTGGCAAAATGTTACCTTATAAAAACCAGCAGTGGACTTTGCCTTCCTCAGGTACATGGTACAGGTTGAGGTGAACCTGCAGCTGTTACCCAGAGCAGGCTGCAGCTGTGCCAGCTGCAAAAGTGAAAGTGCTACCTGGAGCAAAGTGTCATGGGGCTTGAAGTTCACATTGCAACACAGGAGCCTTCCTGTTTCTGTTGCTGCTTCTGGGTTCCAGGTTCTGGGGTGTGGGCTCCTTTCTGCAGGCATGGCAGTGAGATGGGTGGGTGTAGGGCAGCACTGGGTTTGGTTTTCTGGTTTATGCTGGCTTTGTCCTGTACTTCACTGAGCTGCTTCTGCAAATAGGCTGAGCTAAAGTAACCATGCATTGTATTATTAGATTAATTAGATTATTAGCTAAGGTAATTATGCATTGTGATTATGATGTCTTATGTTACATTAAACTCTTATCTCTATCTCACCCTTGAGTTGTCTGTGTCACTTTCCCCCTCACTTTTGTGTACCAGACAGGTGAGCCCTTATGCTACACCATTACAGTGCTGGCAAGAGGACTTCTGTTTCTTAACTTTAATGCTCTATGACTTTTAAAAACCACTGAGAGTGAAGAGGGAAACAAGAGGGTGGAGGCATTTTTGGACTGGATACAGGTCATGAAGTGACTTCTGCAGCATTTCATGAAGCCAGCAGTCCCTGCCCTTTGTGCAGTCACCTCCTGCAGCTGGGGAGCTGGAGCAGGAGAGAAGCCCTAGGGTACAGATACTCTCTGTTTCCACTGAAAATTCCCACTTATTGACAAAGGAAAAGGGAGACTTTTACCCTGAAGCCCTGCAGGTATTATAAATACTTCTGCTCAGAACTCCTGAGGTCTGTCAGAAGCAAGCAGGAGCACATCTCAGGGTCTCTGTAGATGGTAGGCACACTCCAGCCATCAGATGCAGGCACAGGGCTGCAGCCAGGCACAGGACCCAGCAGCAAGCACATCACACAAGGCTAATCTGGGTTTCAGGGGCAGGACTGAACCTTGTCAGGGTCTCCAGCTCCCTGCAGGCACAAAGGAGCCCTCGAAGAGCAGCAAGCAAGGTTTCATCATGTCATTTGAGGGGGTTGTGGGAGGCAGGGAGCTGGGCTGTGTGCCTCAGGAGGTTACTGACCTGCTGTAGTGGTGTGGTACCAAGGGCTCACCTGCCTGCTCCCCCAACACAGAAGTGAGGGGGAAAGCAACACAGACAACTCAGGGGTAAGATAAATAAGAGTATCATAATCACAATGCGTAATTTCCTTAGCTAATAATCTAATTAATCTAATAATACAGTGCATGGTCACCCTGGCTTAGTCTATCTGCAGCAGCAGCTCAGGGAACCACCAGCAAAGAACAGAAAACCAAAGCCAGCAGCTACCTGACTCCCACCCATCTCACTGCCATGCCTGCAGAAGGGACCCCATACCCAGGCACTCCAAAGCCAGAAAGCATCATCAGGAACAGGAAGCCTCCCAAGTTGCAACCTGAACTCCAAGCCCCATGACACTTTGCTCCAGGTAGCACTTTCACTTTTGCAGCTGGCATGGCTGCAGCCTGCTCTGGATAACAGCAGCAGGTTCACCTCAACCCATGACACTTGCACAGCCCTCAGAAGAGAAGCAGCCACAATGGTGCTGCTGTGCTGTTTTCCTAAGCTACCCAAAACATCCTGCACTCTGTTACACCAAGATCCTGGGGAACACAAGGAGCAGCTGGCTCCCAAGCCTGGCTGCTGCTGCTGCTGCTGCTGCTGCTGCTGCTGCTGCTCAATAGCTCTTCTCTGCACCCTGCCCCACACCACCTCAGCTGTAACCCTGTCAGCAACATTAACATGTCTGTCTGGTGCCAGCTGATCTGCCCCAGGCTGGCACACAGCGGGCAAACTCCTCATTTACAGGAGAGAGCTGCACAACACTAAGGAGATGAATACTTGAAGCAAAATAGGTTTTTCTCCTCCTGAGGAGCTGGGTAGGAGCACTGCAGATTTTGCATCTGATTTCAACATTCCTAGCAGTGAGGACTGTTAGTGTGACCTCTCCTTCCAGCAGTCAGGACAGCCTAGTCTGACACCACCAAAACTAAAGCTTAGAATAGCATCATGGTTAAAGGCATGATCACAGACTTCGGTAGCTCACCTGTGCACAGTGCCATAAAGCAAAGTACAGCTACAGAGATATTCAGTTATTCAAAAGCTAAATTAAATAAATGGGAAATAAATAACTATTACCTTAATCCTTCCTCATTTCCCCAGCATTTTCACTAACACCAAGCCAGAGTTTTAAGGATGTATTGTAAAAGGGCAGAAGTGACACATTTCATTGTAGTAAAATGAAAATTTAAAAAATGAAAGTATTAAGAGTTGAAAACCAGCTGCTAATGAAGTCTCTAAGGGACTCTGTTGCTGGTGAAAGGACAGTCATCACATCTGAAAGCCAAACAAAAGCCAAGTGTTCAGTCTGCTGACTAATAAACTAAACTGTAAAGGTAACAAGTATGCTCTCAAAGTCATCTCCTGACACTTCTCATCTTGTTACTTCAGCTTCCCCAACTTCACCAGCTGCAGCACTATTAGCTGTGTTCCTTTGCTCAGACAGCAGATCCTCAAGACTTTCTCCAGGCCTTTTGATGCATAATTTTTGCCGTAGCAACTGAAATATTGCTTCCCTAATTGTAACTTCAGCCACCTAGTGAGGAAAATAAGCAGGCATCTGAAAAGGACTACTTCACAAACTCAGGCTACAGACCAAGATCCCCTTGCATGGAGGAATTGCTTTGACTTCCTTGCAAGGATTTTTTTCAGGATCATCTTTGAAATGAACAACTTCTGGTATGAAACAGGAATCTTGTTTGAAATTAGGTATAACTTTTAGGCTTTTCCTACTTCCCATGGATCTTCTCTTCTAATCAAGGCTTGGACAGAATATAGTTGCAAAGCAGACACTGAGGAGATTCAGCAAGTAGCTGCAGAGCCTTTTCAGACTGCAGTCCTAGACAATTACAGCATATGAAGCAGCTCTCCAAAACTCAGAGAGGTTTTGATACATCACAGAACTGTCGGGGTTTGAAGGGACCTCAAGGATCATCCAGTTCCAACCCCCTGCCATGGGCAGTGACACCTCACACTAGATCAGGTTGTCTAGAGCTACGTCCAGCCTGGCATTAAAAACATCCAGGGATGAGGCTTCCACGGGCAACCTGTGCCAGTGTCTCACCACGGTCATGCTGAAGAACTTTTTAGATTAGACATTGGTCTAAGCTAAATCTGCCCTCTCTAGCTTGGATCCATTCCCCCCAGTCCTATCACTACCTGACACCCTAAAAAGTCCCTCCCCAGCTTTCCTGTAGCCCCCTTCAGATACTGGAAAGCCACAAGGAGGTCTCCTCAGTACCTTCTCTTCTCCAGACTGAACCACCCCAACTCTCTCAGCCTGTCCTCATAGCAGAGCAGCTCCAGCCCTCTGATCATCCTCGTGGCCCTTCTCTGGACACCTTCCAGCACATCCATCTATATTGCTGTGTATCTCACCTTAAGTCATAGTTTCAAGAAGCCTACCTGGAGAAAGACTGATACTGCCCTTCCTATCAGAGACCTTTACAGCTCATAATGACAGTAGTAGAAAAGTGTCAAAGGGTGATTATAAGGAACCTTCTCAAAGTAAAAGTAATTATATAAAAATTGTAGTTTTACAGCTACATCTTAACAGACAAAAAAAAAAAAAAAAGAAGGTACAGTGTCTTGCTTGTGTCAATGTAGCCAGAACAGCCTCTGATAGGTGTCATTATGGAAAAATATTTCTGTGGGTTCACTTTCTCTCTTCAGAATGGAGGACAGGCATTTGAATTTGCTAACTGCTTTATCATTTCCACACAGCAAACCTAAAAATAGAAAACCTTTGCTACAGATCTGGTTTAAAGTTGTAAAAGGACTTGAGTTATTTGTATGCCAACTTAAATCCAAAGACAGTTTAGGAAACAATTAACTTAATGTACTGGTAAATACAGCAGTTTGGAGAATACCTTCCTAAGAGCAGCAGAAAGAACCATATTTTATTGCATTCCCATGACACTGCCAAGCAGTGGCAGCAATAATCCTTCATCACACTGTATAATGAAAAAAGCACTACAACTTAACAAAGAGGGGGAAAAATATAAAAGAAAGGGAAAAAAACAAAGACAATTTAGTGTAGTTTCCCTTTAGAGCACTATAAAATGCAACCATTCACATGACAGCATGTATGTGTATATGTGCCTCTTAATAAAGTTTTTCTGAAGGGCAATTCAGCATCTACCATGGAAACAGAGGTTGCCATGGCAAGAATGCTTTTTAGTGGAGAGCAGAAGAAATGAGGGATTGAGTCCTCCTTTCTCACTTGTCTTGGAAAAAAGAAAAATGGCAAAAGGAAAAGAGGAAAGAGAAAAAAGGAGGGAAGGAGGGAAGGAGATAAAAATCAGGGTAAGTATTGATATCAGCAGAATGATTCCTGAGAAGTGAATGCCCAAGCAGAGCTGATGCAGAGGAGAGAGCAGCTGGCATTAGGGCTGCAGTGATCTGCACAGCCCTGTGCTTCCAGAGCAGCTCACCAAGCTACCTCTCACACCCCAGGGGTCTGCAGCAGCCTCCCTGAGGCATGCTCAGGACGGGACGCAAGGCGCCTGAGCTGCAAGCAATTTGCAGTCGTTCCTCACTCACTCACCTCTCCTGGTCAATGTGCAACCTTCTACCTGGCAGACCTTTACTTTGTTCCGGGGTGAAAGTTCCTCTGTTCAAATGCACGTGGGCGTTACAAAGGAATGAAAAGCATGAATCAAATTAACTTAAAAGCGTATTGGTTTCCAGACACGCCCAAAACGGAGTCCGAATTGATGTGTTTCATCTGCCTTATTCATTAAAGTGGCATTCTTGATGCCCTCACGTTACTGCAATCTCCAAAGCACTGGCCAAACAAGTGCATTTGTTTATCCTTATCACTCTTGCCTTGCTAAAGCACAGGAGTTTATTAAAGAGATCAATCACCTGTGTACGGTTTAATGGCCTGAGCTGGGTACATAAGAGAGAACTTGCTTCCACAGCCCACAATTCCCAAAGTATAGAGAGCCATGTAAAACCATTCCACAGGATCACAGGATGTTGGGGAGTTTGAAGGGACCTCTGGAGGTCTTCCAGTCCAACCACCCCTGCCAAAGCAGGACCAGAGACTCTAGCGCAGGTCGCGCAACGAGACAGGACTGTAAAGGCTCCAGAGAAGGAGATTCCACAACCTCTCTGAGGAGCCTGTTCCAGTGCTTTGTTTTTTTGCATTAATAAAACCACGTTTCTTTTTCTCTCAGAGCTGGCCACTATCCTATTAGAAGCAGTAATTTGAGACAAACAGCACTTAAAAGCAAACAACTCTAATAAAAGGAGCAGGATGAATCCTGTTTGCCTACCTTCAAGAGAGCCCTCTGCTTCTGAGCAGAGACACAAAACCACTTTGCCTGCTTAATCTCCACTGCCTGCCTTTAATTGAATCCCACTTCTGGGGGAAGCAAGCTTTTGAGGCTCCTAGCTGTGCTGAAGGCATTGAATGATGGCAGCTTCTACCCAACCATCCCCCTGAAACGCAGGCTGCGGCGTTAAAAACTTCACGTCAGGAGCAAAACCTACAAAGGGAAGCTCTTTGGCTTGCTGATGAGCCCTCTGAAATACCCTCTTCTGCTAAGAGATCACTGAGCTGCTGCCAAGGAGGAATGAAATTGCATCAGGAGAGGAGATAATGTTACACGCTAGCTCTGCTTAATGTCACTGCAAACTGCAACAGCCACCCTCCGCTCTTCGGTGATGAAAAGCTGAAAGTAAATAAATAAACTCAAAAGCCAACCAAATAAATTTTAAAAAATTTAAAAGCAACTAAATAATTTTTTTTTTAAAAGCAAAAGGCAACCAAATAAATAAAGTCAAAAGGCAACCAAATAATTAAAAAAAAAAAAAAACGAAAGGCAACCAAATAAATTATAAAACGCATCCAAAAGGCAACCAAATAAATAAAGTCAAAAGGCAACCAAATAATTAAAAAAAAAAAAAAACGAAAGGCAACCAAATAAATTATAAAACGCATCCAAAAGGCAACCAAATAAATTAAAAAACAAATCCAAAAAGCAACCAAATAAAGTCAAAAGGCAACCAAATAATTAAAAAAAAAAAAAATCGAAAGGCAACCAAATAAATTATAAAACGNGTGACCTGTACTAGTGGGAGGTGTCCCTGCCTATGGCAGGGGGTTGGAACTAGATGATCCTTGAGGTCCCTTCCAACCTTACCATTCTATGATTCTATGATTCTATAATCTGGTAAACACCTCAGCCTCAAAACTGTCCTTCTCGTTACGTGAGATGAGAACATGAACTTTCACATTAGAGGCAAATGTCTGTGCACTTCATATTACAGTTTTGAACTACTGAGCTTTAAAACAAAATGCTCTGTGAAAAAAAATGTGTAAAATACCCAAACCACAACCAACCCAACTGCTCCTAAGTGCCTACATTAAGTGGTGAGTTTAGCAAATGAACAGAGTATGCAAGATGAAAGATACTGAAATAACACAGAATCACGGAGTTGTCAGGGTTGGAAGGGACCCCAAGGATCATCCAGTGTATTGACAGGGACATCTCACACTGATCAGGTTGCCCACAGTCACATCCAGCTTGGCTTTGAAAATACCCAGGGATGAGGCTGCCACCACCTCCCTGCGCAAACTGTGCCAGTCTCTCACCACCCTCATGCTGAAGAACTTCTTCCTAACATCTAATCTCAATCTGCCCTCCTCTAGCTTGGATCCATTCCCTCCAGTCCTATCGCTACCTGACACCCTAAAAAGTCCCTTCCCAGCTTTCTTGTAGCCCTCTTCACATACTGGAAGGCCACAAGAAGGTCTCTTCAGAGCCTTCTCTTCCCCAGACTGAACAGCCCCAACTCTCTCAGCTTGTCCTCACAGCAGAGCAGCTCCAGCCCTTCTCTCATATTCAAAGCAAAGCAGCCAGTTATAGGTAAGAGCAACTAAACCCACCCAAAACGCTCAGGTCATCAGGAAGTACTGCACGGATTTTGAAAACAAAGCCAAGAAAAGGGAAAAGAGAACCAATCCTTCACCTCCTGTGAGCTGGTCCTGTTGCCAGTGGCGATGGCAGTGTTTCACAGAGAACATATGGCAGTGTTTCTAGCCATCAGGCAGCACTGCACCGAAGCTGTGACACCATGTGTCCACCAACTAGCCTTTCTGATGGCAATTAATTAGAGGAGAAGCAGGAGGCACCTGTTAAGTAACATTAAGATTCCTAAAGTTCTGTGGCCCATGTACAGGAACAAGTGACAGGAAAGGCTATTAAAAATGCAGCAAGCCTTATACAGGGAGTCTGTCCTGGAGGAATGAGACCTAACAAATAAAAACACGCTCTTTAAGGAGTGTAACAAAGAGCAGGAGCATAATAAGCTGTTCAGGGTGGTACCTTGGAAGCCTGCAACAATAATGAAATATTCGAAGACCTTTAACAGGCCATTTTATGAAACAGATTCTGCAGAAAGGTTGCCACAGTGAAAGCTACAGCAATTGTTTTCCAGTTGACAGACCCAGGAGGATTGTGTCTAAAATTACATGGGGATCTATTAAGGGGCCAAGACTTATGAAATACACTGTGGTATTCATTTCATGATTCCTATTTTAACAAAAGCAAGCAAGAGAGGGAAATTAAGGATAATAAACTATCTGATAGGTTTTCACACAGAAGTGGAAAGCTGAACTCTCCCAGGCAGCCCCTGGAGGTGAATCTGACACTACCAGGGATGAAGCAGCGGCTGGCAGCTCAGCACCTTCAATGATCCCCATTTTAAAAGCTTTCCATTACACAGGCAATTTTCCCAACCCAGTCCAATCTGACCCACTGGGAAGGAACCAGGAGAGAATGACACAAGCTCAAAACCATAACATGATCACAGCATCTTCTTAGTCACTGGACTATGCCAGGCAGGAGTTGGTCTCTTCTGCCAGGCACCCAGTGACAGAACGAAAGGACACAGCCTCAAGCTGTGCCAGGGCAGGTTCAGGCTGGATGTTAGGAAGAAGTTCTTCCCAGCAAGAGTGATTGGCATTGGAATGGGCTGCCCAGGGAGGTGGTGGAGTCCCCATCCCTGGAGGTGTTTAAAAGGAGGCTGGATGAGGCACTTGGTGACATGGGTTAGTTAAGTAGAAGGGTTAGGTGGTAGGTTGGACTCAGAGATCTCAGAGGTCTTTTCCAATCTGGTTAATTCTGTGATCTTTGCACCACACAGCCTGCTTCCCTGCTGTTCCTTGTCTTGAGTCAGTGTCTTCCCTGGAGACACGAAATAAGAAAGCGAGACCGAGGGAGCGCTTGTCCAGCTGCAGTCCTAGCAGGGCTCCTTCCTGCCAATTCTCTGAGCTCACCCTCTGGCTCTCCCCACAGCTGGTGTACAAATGCTGGGGTCTTGCCTCTAGACATGTTGTGCTGATTTGAATAATTGGAATATTTTTATGAGAGAAATTAGATCATTGGCTGTGAAAAGAAAGTAATAGTGATGTCTGTAGCACTCATAGGTTCTGCTGAGAGATCACAGAATCACCCCCAGGTCCCTCTCTGCCTGGCTGCTCTCCAGCCACTCTGTCCCTAGCCTGGAGCACTGCTTGGGGTTGTTGTGGCCAAAGTGTAGAACCCTGCCCTTAGCCTTGTTAAATCTCATCCCATTGGCCTCTGCCCACCCATCCAGCCTGCCCAGGTCCCTCTGCAGAGCCCTCCTACCCTGCAACAGATCCACACCTGCTCCTAACTTGGTGTCATCTGCAAACTTACTGATGCTGGACTCAATCCCCTGGTCCAGATCATCAATAAAGATATTGAACAGGATCAGGCCCAGCACTGATCCTTGGGGGACACCACTAGTGACAGCTGCCAACTGGATGTGGCATCATTCACCACCACTCTCTGGGCCTGGCTCTCCAGCCAGTTCTTGACCCATATCAGAGTGAATCTGTCCAAGCCAGGAGCTGCCAGCTTGGCCAGGAGCCTGTTGTGGGAGAGGGTGCCAAAGGCTTTGCTGAAGTCCAGG